>JAMXBB010000008.1:88308187-88504524 GCA_024138015.1 Lumnitzera littorea | reverse complement strand
GCCCCACCCCCAACCCAAAAAAAAAAAAAAGAGAAACATAATTAACTACCCCAAAACTATATGAAACATCTTAAAACGACAATTGAGCACATGAAATAACTCCTCCACCACAAAAGAACTCCAAAAACTTGTAAACCTAATTCCAAACCATCAAAACCGCAAAAACTTAACTTCACATAATCCAATTCACTCCCCATCTCCTACCTTCCATAAGACAAACTTTCTTCTCTAATTGCTCCAAAACCTCATAAGACCATACCTTTCTACAACAAACTTAAACCTTTTTCATTCACTTTCTCCAGAAAAAACAGACATTAACGGAATTTGCTACCAAAGAGATATATCAGAGCTGTTAAATAATCATTTGAGAGAACAAGACCTTTCCTCAATAGAATCAACTCCTTCATCACAATTAAGCATTGAAACCTCCTAAACAAAATCTAACTCACTCCCCTAAATCATTCCCTACCTTCCAAAACACAGACTTTCTTCTTAAAATCCTCCAAAACCTCGTAAAACCATACCTTATGAAACAGATTCACACTTTTCCTTCACTTCTCAAGGGGAAAAAAGTAGAGAGTGACGGAATTAACTAAATTAAGCAAAACCAGTTCAGCAACAATCTGAGAAAACAACACCTTTCCACCAATTAAACCACCAAAATTCACTAAAGTCAATTCTTTCACAGCAATTGAACACCGAAACCTGGAAAAGCTAATCTCTAACCATCGAAACCGCGAAAACCTAACTTCACATAATCTAATTCACCGCCATACCACCTCCAACCTTCCAAAACACAAAGTTATTACTTAGATTCTTTCAGAGCTACACAAAATTTACGCCTTTCTACAACAAATTCACACTTTTCCCACACTTCCTCTAGAAGCAAAAGGGAACCAACAGTATTAACTACCAGAGAACTGAAAACTAAGAAACGAAAGCTGTTAAACGACGATTTGAAGAAAGGGAACTGAATGACAAACCTTTAAGAGCTTAATTAAAGAGTCCTTAGATGAAGGAACCGAGTCGAGCTTGGATCCAAGCTCTTTGAGCTGCAGTTCGAGTTTTTGTGCCATTACTTCAAGTAACGAAAGAAAGTAAATGCTGTTAGGGTTTCATAAGTTATGTTTGTGTGTGTGAATTCTAAACTGCTCTTCACGAAGAATAAAGGGAGTGATTTTCCGTCTTCTAAGTAGCTTCGACTTTCTTTCTCTCTCTCTCCCTCCGTTTTTCGGTTTTCTCTCTCCAATTTTGATTTTTGGACAAGGTAGCGAAATAAGCTTGAGATGGGGAAACTCAGTGACTCAGTTAGGAGCGAAGATTAAAATTTGGGGAAGTTTGCTGACCTCAGCCCGCTCTATCATATGCTTCCCTTTCTTTGTTTTTTGCTTAATGGTCCCTTAACTTTTAAAATTAGTGTTTTTCGCATAATTTGTATTTTTGTCATTAGTATAGTCACTGGGTAGGAACTGCATAATATGTGAATATTGATTTTGAGTACCAGTGCAAATAAAAATTTATTTAAAGATATCATATTAATAGCATAGATTGTAATTTTCTATAAATGTAGAACTATTCTTTAATTGAATAAGAATATGATATATTATAGTAATACTAAATGGTTTTTCATGAAATGATGTTTCATAAAAAAAAATACTTTCCAAAATATAAGAGTGAAATATCATTTTGTGAAGATTTGTATTATTTTATATTAAATTATATAAGTCTCATCATTTCTATATATAGGCATGTCTTTTGAACAAAAAAATTTTCAAAATTATATACATATATGTGTGTGTGTGTGAGGAATGTAATAACTTCACACTTGTTGAAACAAGCTCTTAAACTTTTTGATTGTAAAATGGTGAAAACAACCAACAATTATGGTTATAGTGCTTATTAATAAGAAATATTAAGGGGTATAGAATGATGTAGAAAAGCAAATGAAACTAAGTCGATAATGATGAGAATCGTCATGAAATTATCTCAAATATTAAATCTTAATAAAACTAGTAAATTTAATGAGCTTTATAATAATATATCTCAATTCTTTTAAATGAATTATATTACCATTTGTTTTTTAACCCTTATCCCTTAATAATTGAGGTTGGCCCATGTTCACCCCTACAAATTAGCTTCTTTAGCTAACCATAAAATTTAGAGACTTAGGTCTGTTCAACAAGATAAGCTCCTTGATAAACTCGGAATAGAGATTATCAAACCGACATATCTATTATCAGCCTTTTTTAATCAACCCATGCAAATGGAAGACTAATCCATATATTCGGGCTATGAGAAACCAAATAAGGAGTCCTTTTACATTTATGGCCCAAAAGAGTATAATTAATTAAAGCTTGGAAACATTTCACCATTCATTGCTAAAATAATTCAACGGTGTCAAGAAAAGCGCACCTCATTTATGGATTTGCAAAATCATAAAATTTCAGTTTTTTATTACAACGTTTGGTTTGAAGAAGATGAAATATTGGTTCGTGTTTTAGTTCAAGTGTGTAAACTAAATCACGTAATTTGAACCAAACCAAATTGTGAGTGGTTAAAAAAAATAAATAAATAAGAGTAGTCAACGAATGTTTTGCTTCTTTTTCCTTCTATTTAGCTTCTTCTTCATTCTTTTTTTCTTTAATAATTGTGCATCGCTCGTAGCTTTTGCTTCAACTGTCATTGAATGTTTTACAGGTTATCATAGGCATCACAATCACACCAAACTAACTTCCCAATAAATGTATAGCTTCTAAAATAGAAATCCCTCCACTCAATAGTACTCTTCACCTTTTTCTTAAAGTAGTTCCAGCAAAGCTTGGCTATTGTGAGAATCAGATCGGTTAGGTGATAAAATGCATTACAACTATCGATTATAATGTTATGGATAATAGGAAGGTAGCAAGTCAAGTATATCTTACAAGGCGCATCGAGCGTAAATTTCAGTTTTATTTTCCTTATTTAATTTGAATTAAATCATATACCTACTTAATTTAAATCTCAACTAAAATTAAAGAAAACTTGGTTTATTTTATAATATTAGAGCCACCACTCAATATTATCGAGAAAAAGGAGTAAATTAAAATAAATTAGTTACTAGAATCATGTTCTGAAAAAATTTCAAAAAAACCAAAAATCACAAGTTTGACTAACCTATTAAAACTAACGTTTAGTACCATCCTACTAAATTTAGCATCTATTTTTTGCAACCTTTCTCTTTTTCTTTTTTCATACCTTCTAACTATTTTTACATTTTTTATTTTTATTATTATTTTTTTTAAATGAATTTTCTTTATGTGACCACATCACAAGTGCTTACTATCTACTATTCAAAATCAAACCATCATAATTCCTTTCTGAAAACTTTAGTATGTTGTTTAATTTTAGTCTCTTAAAACAAGTTGGATTTGCGATTTTATCCATTTGATTTTTATTAAAGAAAAATTCTAAAAGGATCTTATTCTTTTAATGTTTATTTCAAACCCTAAACTAAGTCTTAAATGAAAAAATGGTTTATTTATTTTATTTGTTTGAAAAATAACCTTTTTCCTATGTGTCAAAATGATTTTACTTATTATTATTATGATTTTATTTATAAAAAAAAGACAAAAAATAAAAAATTGAAATTTTAAATTTTGTAAAAAAAATGGATATGAAGACATTTAAATAAAGAAAAACCTTTTTTCTTTTTTTCCCCTTTTCTCTTTTCTTTTTTTAATTTTCATTTCAATAAAACAAATAAAAAATGATATTAAAATAAGGGAAAAGAAAGAGGGTTGTACCTGGTCAAGTGAGCTAGATGCGTGAATCAAATATGCCATGTAAGTCAAGCTTAGGCACGAATCTTAGGTTGAATTTAATTTCAAATCCGAGAGTAACGAGTAGGAGAGGTGGCCAATGATGAAAATGGCTCTTTAAATTAGATTAATAGGGTTATTTCAATTGCTAAAATATATTTTCATTTGTTTATGATTGACAAGTGTAGGTTTAAGGGAGTTGTTTTAATGTTTCATAGTGGTTTAGATGGTGGTTAAAGTTAGGCCACCTGTGGTAGAGAGATAAGGGACTCACACGGTTACCTAAGGTGCTCATTAAAGGTAGGTCTGATATTGGTTGTTGAGTTTTTAGGGGTGGCGAGTCCAATGGTTATAGTGGTGTAGTATCAAAAGTGGCTAAGAATGATATGTAGATGGTAACCAACAACAAGGGTTTAGTGGTGGTTGTTAGGAGTGATCAACACCATGTTAAAGGATGAAGAAAGTTTTTTCTACCAATTTGGAGGGTAAAGAAGTTGATGGAGTTGATGGTTTGCTTTAAAAATGGCTAAGAATGAAGGATTTCTAAAGAGAGAATGGTGAAGCTTAGGTAGTGGATGCTGTAGATAGAGAAAATGGGGATTGGTGTTTGATGTGTGTTCTTTAGTGATTCTTCATGATGGAACCGAGAATCCATACCCCTTTTTATACTTTTCTAGCCATGGTTAAGCTTAGAAGGTCAATAACAAGATTAAATTCGAAGAATCAAATAAATGGGACCTTCTGACTAATTCAAAAATGGGTAAAATGCAAATTGATTTGTTTGAAAAAAATGGAAAAATGTGTGCTTGGACCTTTATTTTTACTTGAAGTATACTATAGAAACTTTGAAAAACATTGAACAAGCTTAAATCATGAAAATTGAATTCAAAGTAAAATTATTTTTGCTTAACTTTAAATGCCAATATGACCTTTTAAATGACTAAATCTAAATAGAATATAGGTATCGATATGAAGTATTCTAAGTGTAATTCGTGATTTCACCATTAATTTGATGAAATCCTAAAAAAAAAAAAAAGAATTAAAAAGATCTCAAAAAATGAGCTATCGAGATATATTACTAATAAGAAAATGAGAGAAAGCCAAGAAAGTGATGGAAAGTAGACACGATCGGCCAATCGAGGCTGACATGTGCCTATGTTTAGCCCTAGCGCCTAACATAAAATTCTAACCTTAGACAATAGGAATGTTAGCACTCGCTCTTGCCATCTACACTAACTTTTATTTTCAATTATAATTACTAACAAAATTTATTCAACTACTTAACTGGCTCAAACCAACCTTAAATAGGGCCAAAATTAGATTAGTTTTTAGATAATTGAAAATGCCCTAATGAAAAAAAAATGAGCCAATTATGCATATTTGAAAAATATTTTCAAAATGACTTTGATTCGATAATTTTATAAGCTTCGAGTGGTTGTTCGTTCAGTTAATTCAATATTCATTTTTAATAATTGGATCAATTTAATTCCAAATGAAGCTCCATTTGGAGCTACAATTAGATAAAATTAACCATATTTTATGGTATAAGATACAATTAATTCTAACTTTAACCGAAATATGAGGTTTTATAAAATGTGATATTCTCTAATATAGCTCAAAACTTGTCAAACCGCAAATGCGTATTTGACTTCCAATTTAACCCCTTTTGACCCTGAAATATGAAGTAACCTACAAAGTAAAACCTAATGACCTTAAAGTGACCCAAGACTCTTATTTCTCCCAAAAATCCTATTTTCTTAATTATTTTATTTTATTTTTATACATTTTCTTCTTCTTTTTTCAATTAGAACCCTTTTATTACCCTAAAAGTTTATAAAAATAATAAGAAGCAAAAATGGAGTGTCTACAAGAGGTCTTCAACAAGTGATGGGAATCAAGTTTTGGAATAGATTGTAAACTAATGTAGATCAATGGTCCAAGTTGGAACCAAGGGATCGAATCATTTAGTGGAAAGGATTTTGAAGGGTTCGATCTTGGAAGAATAATAGAAGTTTTTAGAATGTTTTCTTAGTCTATAACATTAGCTTGGGCAAAAGCTTAATTTAGTCAAAAGGTGATGAAGATTTTGAAGTCATTCATGATCAAAAGGCAATGGGTGATTTTGACCTTGGTACATGGTTGGTTCTAATAAATTTTAAGATTCTAAAGAAGGTCGGTATTCTCAATTGATTAATTAATAAGATCAGCCCCCTAGACTGATCACATGTTGCTGAGCTAGAGGACTCTAGGGACTCATTCAAAGAATACTTGTTCGAAGCCCCATCCAAGACAAGAATTTCTATCTTGGCCTCTTTGTTTCCTTCCTCTATCAACTTGACTACCGCATCGTCACTTGTACTAGGCTTTTTAAACAGCTGTATCATGACAGAATATCCAAACACAATCCCAAGATTGTCTAAGCCAAACTCTTGAGCCAACCACATCAACCACTGATGTTCGACCTCAACCCAAGTTGATTACTCTATAGTGAATGGATGATCGAGCTCCAATTAGATCCAAATTAAGTTAGCCCCTGGTTGTAAACTCCTTCTTTTCTTCATTTTGTCCAATTTGTACTATAATTCAGAACGTCAGCCACTATGTGACACGTATCTTCTAGTATAACATTCCAAAATGATTCTTTACTTTTTCGTACAAAATATTCTTTATCTCTTTTACCCTTTTTAATATATCTTATGTATTCTATTTGTAAATTACCTTTTTTGTTTTTTCCTATATATAAAGTAACTCTAGTAAGACAAGTATATAAACCCCTACTTGATGTACGCAAACAATTATCTTCATTATCAAAATTTATACAAGTCTCTCTATAAGCAACCTTAATGTACTTATTACCTTTTAACTCTTATCTATTACCTTTTAACTCTTATCTATTCCCTTTAGTATGGAGTAGTGGCGAATAACCTTTCAGTTTGAATCGGTGAGTCATATCCGACAAATTGTAAACCAAGTAAGATCGATTAGTGTATCATATCTAATTGGTAACCACCCAAACTTTTGCTAGCTTTTCTTTTCTTTTTCGATTCACTTACATTGCCATGCTCCTCTATATGTTCAACTTTAGAGACACATCAGCTTTGCTGATATCAAAGCATGGTTCTAAAAGGGAGTGTGTGAAATTGCAATAAAGTTTTAGTTTACTTGCTGTTAATGGTTGCCGTATTTCTTCCATAACTGCTACAGTGTATTTGTGTATTAGTAAGTGTAGTTCTTTGCTACTCTGTTCTTACTCTGTTTTTCACTGTGAAAATAGAGCAAGTTCATTTCTATTTTGTTCAAGTGATTATTGGGTGTTAAAGTTGTTAGTCGAAGTTTTTGGTAATGAGGTAACATTATTTTTTTGTGTATTGTGTCGTTAATTTATTCGAAAGGTATTATATCAAGTCAGAATCAAGTGTTTAAGGTGTTATTGGAGACCAAAGAAATAGTGCTTAACCTGGTCATTGTCAAAATGGTAGTAACACCCCGAGGTCACTTGATGACAAACTTGACAGACTCACTAACTTTGTTGAGAGTCCAATCAACGCGATGCAAGTTAATAGGCAATAACCTTAAGGTATGCCATAGTGCAACCCATTTGAAAATGTTCTAAAGAGAGGCTATAGCCAAGATAGTCAAGCCAACCACCCAATTCGACCCCAACGAGCTAGAGGAGTTGAAGATCGAGCTGTTAGGTGAAGGTTAGAGTTGGAAAAGATAGAAGAGGATGATGAGGAAGTAAATGTAGAGATTAGCGAAGGGAAAGAAGTAGAGGCTGAGTACTATCGAGTACAAGAGCAAGGATACTGAGCTCCTCAAGGACTTGACAATGTTAAGGTCCAAATTCCACCCTTCAATGAAAGTGGAGATGCAGATAAATACTAAGAGTAAGAAGAGAAGGTCGAGAAGGTGTTTAATTGTTATGGATATACTAATGCTGTCAAGGTTCGACTTGCTGCATTGGAGTTTACTACGTATATCACTATGTGGTGGAAAAATCTGTATACAGCCAGAGCAAGGAATAGAAGACGAAGTGTGAGAACCTGGGATAAGATGAAGAGGTTATTGAGGGGTAGATTTGTGCTTGAAACCTACTTGCAAGATTTGTTTGCAAAGTTGCAAGAACTTCGCTAAAAAGGCTAATTTATTGATGATTATGTGAAAGAGTTCCAAATGCTTATGATCCGAACCAATCTGGAAGAACTAGAGGCTTGCGTAATATCAAGGTTCATTTTTAGACTCAAATATAGGATTCGCAATATTGTGGGGGTATAGAGGTTTTATATCTTCGAGGAGGCAATTAAGATAGCTTAGAAGGTCGAAAAACAGAAGAGAAATGTTTCAAGTTGACTTAGGCCAACATTTTCTTAAGCTCCCATTCTGCACCGACCTATTTAAGTCGAGCTGAGGAGAGGAATGACTAACTTGACAAAAACCAAGCAGGTTAATAGGGCCAAGTAGGCCAACCGAACTGAGTTGAGGCTAAGCCGACCCTAAGGACATATGAGAGAGGATAGGCCTTGGACGGAAGACAAGCGGATGAAGTGCTTTAAATGTTTGGCCTTTAGATACGTGGTTGCTGAGTGTCCAAATCGACCTATTATGGTGCTTCAAAGAGATGTAGTGGATAACACCAACGAAAGTAAGCTCAAAAAGGAGAAGGATGTAGGAAAAGCTAAAGTTGATGAGGGAGAAGAGACCTATATCTATGTTAACCAGGGAGAAGTAATGACCCTAGTACTAAGATGAGTACTAAGTTCCCTACCGAACTCTAAGGAAGATCAAAGGGAAAATTTATTCCATACTAAGTGTACCATCAAAGGACAGATGTATACCATCATAGTGGATGGAAGAAGTTGTACTAACATAGTTACACAGTCCTTTATACAAAGGTTAAGTCTGCCGACCTCTAAGTATCCTTGACATTACAAGCTAAATTAACTTCATGATAAAGGTGCTTTATACGTGATTGATCAAGTAACTGTACCGTTTAATGTTGGGAATGTGTACAAGGATGAAGTAGCGTGCGATGTTGTCCCAATGGGAGCTTCACATCTGTTACTTAGACAACTTGATTGTTCAACTAACGTATTACTCACGACGGGTATAAGAACATCGATGCCTTTGTTAAGGATGGAAAGGAGATCGTATTACAACCCATGACCCCCACTTAAGTAAATGAGACATATAATCAGCTTATCCGAGCAAGTAAGAAGAAGGTCCTAATGATGAGCCAAAGAGAACTCTGAGCTACTAAGAAGATCAATGAGCTTATATTTCTATTGATTAGAAGATTATTGAAGATGAGAGATTTGAAAGATGTCCCAAATGAAATCCGAAGGTTGATTGGTGAGTTTTTCAACATGTTTCCTAAGGAACTACCTAAAGGACTACCCCTAGTCCAAGGCATAGAGCATTGTATTGATCTGCAACCAAGCGTCACCTTACAAAACTGACTTACATATAGAATGAGCCTTGAGCGGGCTATTAAGCTAAAAAGACAAGTAGATGAACTTATAAAGCGAGGATATGTGAAAGAGAGCATGAGCCCTTGTGACATACTAACTCTACTAGTTCTAAAGAAGGATGGTTCATGGTATACGTGTATCGATAACTGAGCAATCAATCGAATTATTATCAAGTACATATATCCGATACTGCGGATCGATGACATGTTAGACGAGCTTCATAGCACCAAAATATTTTTTAAGATTGATTTATGAAGTAGTTATCACCAAATTTGCATGAGACTAAGAGATGAATAGAAAACTGCCTTTAAGACTAGGCATGATTTCTATGAGTGGTTAGTTATATTGTTCGGACTTACCATTACGCCAAGCACATTCATGCAATTAATGAACCATGTAATGCGCCCTTTGATAAAAAGTTGTGTGGTCATATACTTCAATGACATATTAGTATATAGTATCAACTTGAACAATCATGTTCAACATCTCCAAGTAGTTTTTAATACTCTACGAGCTAAGAAGTTATATGAGAATTTGAAGAAATGTACATTCTTCCAAGATGAAGTGATTTTTCTTGGGTTTATAGTGTTAAGGGAAGGAATTCGAGTAGATAAGGAAAAAATCCAAGCTATTTTGGAGTGGCCGATGCTAAGGAATGTCACTAAAGTTCGAAGTTTTCATAGTCTAGTTTTTTTCTATAGGCGATTCATTAAAAGCTTCAGTACCATAGTCACCCCCTTAACTGAATTAACAAAGAAGAGCGATGGGTTTAGATGGAATAATCAAGCAGAACAGATCTTCAGGGAGATCAAGGAGAAACTCACCTTTGCTCATGTCTTATCACTATTAAATTTTGACAAGCCCTTTGAATTGAAATGTAATGCGTCAGGCATTAGAATTGGTGCCATCTTACTACAAGAACAACATCTCGTCACTTACCATAGTGAGAAGCTTACAAGTGCTACCCTGAACTCTTTTATATATAAGAAAGAGTTATACTTTCTTTTTTAAGCCCTTACTGCTTGGCAACACTATTTACTACCACAAGAGTTTGTTATTTACATTAACCATAAGTCATTGAAGCATCTTGAGATTCAAAATAAACTCTCAAAGAGGCAAGTCAAGTGGTTAGAGTTTATTGAAGGATTTTCGTATATGATTCGATATAAGAAAGGAAGCGCAAATGTGGTCGTTAATGCTCTATCACATTGGCAAACCTTGCGGAACACTTTACAGACAAATTTATTAGGATTTTCACTTATCACTAAACATTATGCTCATGATCCTCATTTCGATCCTATTGTGGAGCAGTATAGAGATTAAGTTATCATTAGAGGTTATTATGTCTGAGATGGTTATCTCTTTAAGAAAAGAAAGTAATGCATACCAAACTGTTCCACACGTGAGATGTTAGTCAAGGAAGCTCATAGTGGTAGATTATTTGATCACTTTTGAGAGACCAAAACGGCTAATCTGTTGAAAGAAAATTTTTACTAACCTAGTTTAGCTAAGGATGCACATAAAGTAGTTAATGGTTGTGAAGTATACAAGAGAGCTAAGGAGAAGAGAGAACTCCATGGAGAGTATATGCCTCTATCAACACTAACCCTACCTTAGGTAGACCTAAGCATAGACTTTATCTTAGGGTTGTCCCAGACATCTAGGGGAAAAGATTCGGTCTTCATTATAGTGGATTGCTTCAGTTAAATGTCATACTTTGTTCCGTACCATCGAACTAACGATGCTTAATATATTGTTGATTTATTTTTGTAGGAAGTTGTTTGACTACACGGAGTACCAAAGACTATTATTTCAGATTGGGACATAAAATTCTTGAGTTATTTTTGGAAGACTCTATAGAGAAGACTTGGAACCAAACTTCTATGTAGCTTCAATAGCCACCTTCAAACTGATGGCCAGACTGAAGCAGTAAACAGGATGCTAGGCAACTTACTCAAAGTTGTCATGGGAAAGAACTTGAGGGACTAAGATCAATGCCTACCAGTTGTGGAATTTACATACAACCAAATTATCTATGGCACCACTAGAAAGACCCTATTCAAGGTCATCTATAGCATCAATCTTACTATTCCCTTAGATATGATCAGTACCCCTACAGCTACTAAAGAAAGTCAATTTGGAGTTGACCAAGCCTAAGAATTGTAAGAGCTACATTGGTTTGTAACTAGGAAGATAGCCAAGTTCAATTAGAGACAACAATATATTGGTAGCCGAAGCCATTAAGCTATTTCTTTGAAGCCATTAAGCTATTTCTGGATTTCTTTTCAGCCAAGAGACTTAGTATAGATATACCTCAACCAAGAACAATTCCTATACTTGAGACAAAGCAAACTATCTCCTTAATCCGATGGTCCGTTTAAGGTTGTGAAGAAAGTTAACTACAATGCCTACTAGATTGAATTACTCGATGATTATGATGTTTCCTCTACTTTCAATATGTCTTATTTGATTCCCCACTAACCAATGAAGAAGACATTGCAAGTGCCCTAGAAGAGCAAGAGTTAGAGACCACTTCAGATTTGAGGACAAATCTTTTCGGCCCCTAAGCAAATGATTGGAATTAACCCCTTGGACCAATTATATGTAGTCGAGCTAGAGGACTTTAAGGACTCACTCAAAGAACACTAAGTCGAAGCCCCATCTAAGACGAGAATTCCTATCCTGGCTTCTATGTTTCCTTCCTCTACCGACCTGATTACCGCACCGAGCCCACCGAATAGTTGTACCATGATAGAATATTCGAACACAATCCTAAGATTGTCCAAGTTGACCACATCGACTACTAATGTCCGAACCCAACCTAAGTTGATTACTTTATAGCGAATGGATGACCAAGTGTATGACCAAGCGTCAACCTGATCTAGATCATGTTGGCCCCTAACTATAAACTCCCTATCTTTTTTTTTTCATTTCGTCCAATTTATACTATAATTCAAAATGTCTAACCACCATGCAATACGTGTCTTCTAAAGATACGTGTCTTCTAGCGATACATGTCTTCTAACGATACGTATCTTTTGGTACGATATTTTAAAAGGATTCTTTACTTTTCCATATAGAATATTCTTTATCTCTTTTACCTTTTTAGTATATCTTATGTATCCTATTTATAAATTATCCTTTTGTCTTTTCTTATATATAAAGTAACTCTAGTAAGACGGATATATAAACCCCTACTTAATGTACGTAGATAATCATCTTTATTATTAAAATTTATACAAATTTCTCTATAAGCAACCTTAGTATTCCCATTACTATTCAACTCTTATCTATTCCCTTTAGTAAGAAGTAGTGGTAAGTCACCTTTCAGTTCAAACTAATGAGTCATATCTGGTGAATTGTAGATCAAGTAAGATCAATTGGTATGTTATATCCAATTGGTAGTTATACGAACTTTTACTGGCTTTTCTTTTCTTTTTTGATTCACTTACATTGTGGTGCCTATTTGTGTATTCGACCCTAGAGATACATCATTAACAAATGTGCTAAAAAACAATTTGAGAGAGAATGTTCCTTAAACGAGCTATGGAAGTTACTTCTATTGTACTACGGAATTAAGATATGCTATTAAGGAAGATGATAGAATATATTTCTAAATATTTATTTTCTTAGTTTAGTATATTTGCTTTCCTAGTTACTTAATTTCCCTTTCAATAAAAATTCAGTTTCCACTATAGTTATTACACATTCTTGTAATTACTGTGGTATAAATAGATTATCTAACATCCATGGATAAAAGTTAGTTAATCATATTATTTTCTCCTTCCATATTGCATAAGTTTTGTCATACAATATTATTCCACTCTTATCAATCTTCTTCTTCTTGACGAATTGTAGCAAGCAAACCACACATTTTATTCGTGCATTATATTGAGTAAATTGTATACAACGATCTTCCCTTGGTGCATCATATTCATTAGAGGAGTCCTCAATGTCCCTTTTATTCACTTTTATTGTACATTATTGTGGAAAATTCCATAAACAATTATTTGTTCATTTAGATCTAGTGGTTGATTTCTTCATAAATCCTTGTTGTAATCTCCTAATTGTAATTGCTTAGTGATTATTCATTCTTAAGCGCTTTCCTAAAGAGATTTAGATAGTTGTTAGATTCAACCTTTATGAATTTATACACATCATATTTGGTATCAAAGCCAGGTTTAGTAAAGGGAGTGGTTCTTAGTTATGGTGTGGTGTTGGTGGGAAGATTTATCAAATATATGTATGTAATGGGGATAACACACTTAACAATGATGGTAATGGTCGTAAAAGAATGGATAATGCACTAGAAATTACGATTGAGAATACTTTATAGGATATAATGGAATCCATAAGGACCACAAGTATGGGGTTATATAATTTGGAAGCTCAGAGGGGAGGAGTGTAAGGCTAAGGTAGAAGAGTAGTCAAAGAGATTGATGAAAGTGATGGAGATGATTTTGAAGTGGAAGGAAATAATGGAGGTAATAGGTAAATAAGAGGCATGGAGAATATTAAGATGAAAATCCTACCCTTTGAAGAGTGTAAGTTTTTTTAGGTATATTTCCATTAGGAACATAAGATGGAAAATATATTTAATTGTCATAATCATGATGAGGAGGCGAAGGTTAGGTTCGTGGTTCTACAGTTCAAATGTTATGTTGCTTTATGGTGAGAGAATTCAAAGGCTTAGAGGTTAAGAAGAGGAGAAGGTGAGGTAGAGACTTAAGAAGAGATGAAGCATTTGGTGTACATGTGTTTTATGCCTATGTATTATAAATAAGAGATGTATATGAAGTTGTAGAAGCAAGCAGGTCTCGATGTTGAAGGGTGTATGTCGAGCCTGATATTTTTCCAATTTTTATTAATTTTCCTTATTTAAACTAATATTAAACCTTACCCATTTAATATTGATTTTTGACTAAGAATAAAGAAAAATCAAAGTTTTGCAATGTGTTTCGAAAATTTTTGGACTCGCTACCCAACTAAAGTTAGGAAAAAAGGTAGATTAGGTTAAATCAATTGGGTGGATCAATTTAACCTAAACACTAGTCTACTTGAAAAACTAATTTTAAGAAAAAAATTTAAAAACCAAAGATTTTGGATTCGAGAACTATCTTATTAAACACTCAATAGGTATTACTTTTTAACTTTTTGAATTAAGATTTTATCTTTCAAAAATACTATTTCTAAAATGAAAAAAGGATCCTAAATTTATAAATAAAATCCTATCTATACACAAAAACAAGGAAAAATAAGATTTATTCATAAAAGGGAAAAATAAAAAGTTTCCTTATTCTAAGTTGCTTTGTAGGTACCTACACATCCTTTATTACGAATTAGACTTTCTGTAGTTTGTTTCCGAAAACATTTGCCGGTTAGTTGATTTTAATTTAAGAAAATGGTCAAGTTTAAGTTTCTTAACCTTTTTTATTTACTTTGAAAATTTCTAAAAGGGTCCTCAATTAGTGTTGTTTATTTTTAGAAAATTCTAAAATGTGTCCTAATTTGAAAATAGTTGATTTATTTTTTATTTATTTGAAAAATTGATTTTTCTAAGTGATAAAAGTGATTTAATTTTCTTTTTCTCTTTTTTATTTTATTTCTATTATTTATTTATATATATTTTGCTTTTATGTTTTAATTAAGAAAATAAAATAAATAATTAAAAAAAAAACTAAACTCCCTACATTTCTCCTTTATTTTTCTTCTTTTTTTGGGTGGGTAGGTGGGTGGGGGTTGGTTAGGGAGGGGAGGTGGTTACAATAACAATATTTACATGAAATAAATAAAAAGAAATAAAACAACAAAACAAAACAAAAAGGGTTAGATAGGATAAGGGCGCAGGTTAAATTAGTCTAAACACGGGTTGAACTTCAAGTCGAGTGTGGTTTGGGCCAAGTCACATGTAAGAGAAATGGCAGCAACTTAAGGATGCATCTAGGGTGGATTCGAGTACCAATTCGTCAAGGAAATCACGCTTTCATGTGATTTAGATTAAGGAATGGGGATATAGGGATGATGCTGCCATGTTTAGTGGTAGTTTAGGCGATGGTTAAAAATCAATAGCAATGGTGGAGTCAAAAGGAAAGAGAAGGATGAGCATGGGGGATTCTAGGGTTGGTGTTTACATGACAGTGAAGTGCTTCCGTCTACTGTAAAGCATAACTTGGTCAAGAGATAGTAGGCGGCGATGTTGGTGTTGGAAGTAGGCGTAGATGTTGGCTGGTGGTTAGGGTTGCTGCGGGTTAAGTTGATTGCCATAGTAGGTTGGGTGCAAAAAAGGAGGCACATGAGTGGCTAAGGAGTGTCTGGTTGGTGTACAATGATCTTTGGTTGTATGCTAGTAGTCGAGTCTAATGGAGGTTGAGTCTAGATTTTGTGGAGTGAGGGGTTTCCTGCATGAGGTGTCAATTGCTACATAGTGGGTGAATGGCGATGGGTTTGTTTGAATTTGCTTAGTTAAAGGTGCTATGGTTGTGGTGTTGCTACCATTGTGGTGAGAGAGAGTTGAAGGTATAGGGAACTATTGTATGGGTTATGGCGTTTATAGTGCAATGGAGTTATTGGGTTAAACAAGAATGGTGAATTGGATCATAACGGTATGGTTACGACATCATGATCGTGAATAGCATGCTTGTTGCAGTTGAATTTTTTTTTTTTTTTGGAGATAATATGTTTTTAAAGCTTGCTTGTTTACTATGTTTCTATTATGCCATGTGTAGTAGATGGACAGTAGAGCTTAGTCGAGTGTAGTTGGAGTAGGGTTGATTAGCCGCTATACGTAGTTAAGTTGTGTGTGAGTATGAAGCTATGTTGGCATGGGGGTTACGGTCAGCGGTTGGTTGAGGGAGAAGGGTCATGTAAGAGGTTGGTTTCTTTGGTGGCTTTTGTACAAAAGGGAGGATGATGAAGATTGGGGTATTAGGTTGGTATAAGGAAAAAAATGGACATTATTGGCTAATTCCCAAATTTTCCCCTTTTTTCCCATTTTTTAACCTCGATTTGAATGGTCAAATGAATTAGTCCAACCAAGTTTTTAGATTTAATTCACAATAGGCTATGTAGGATGTAAGATTGAATCAAAAGAAAGTGTATTCATGTGTAGAATCTGTGTACAAAATTGAGGCAAAGTAAAGGGGGCAAGCTAGAATTGCGTAAGAAAATTTAGGGAAAGATAGGGAAAGCAAGGGAAAGAGGGGGGAAGAGATGGATGATGTAGTGCCTGTAGATGCCATGTCAGCTGTGTCACTCGATTAGCATTTTCCACATGTCTGGCCAACACATAGCCCCAATTAGATGTAAACATGTGGCATTTGTGGGAAAAAAAAAAATAAATAAAAGGCACTTTATGCATTTTGAACCCAAGATTTGCATGTCATTCTAAGTACAAGTTAGAGTGTAGTAACATTAAGCTATTAGCTTGTGCCTTGTCTATATATGCAATCAAATTACATATATAGATTAGGTTTGGCTTGGACTAGATTTAATCTAAACTTAGGCTTAACATCCTTCTTCTCTTTTTATTATTTAAGGCCTAAAAAATATTAAGGCTAAACTAAGATTCCCTATTCTATTTAAATTATCTACCTATTTTTTAAAATTTAATTTAATTAATTAATTTTCAAATAATTTTCATTTTCTTCCTTTTTAAAAATATTCTATTATTATTTTTTGTATTTTTCTCTAATTTTTCTATTTTCTGTTATTTGTCCATATTTTCTATTTTTTAAAATTTTCCAAAATTTCTTTTTATATATATATATATATATTTTTTTTTTTTATAATTTTTTTTTTTGTATCTTTCTAAATTAGGACCATTTACCCTATTTTAAAAATTTTTAAATTAAGAGGGGAAGGAGGAGCAAGGGGCAAAAATGGAGTATCTTCAATATGTAAAAGAGTTTGAGGTTCTCATGATCAAGTGTAAAGTTGTAAACCCTAAGATGATGCTATTTTTTATTTCATAATAACGTTGAAATATGATACTATGAAGGTGATGGACCTTTAAAACTTTGATACCGTAGAGGAAGCTATTTAATAGGCTACAAAGGTAGAGAGACAATTGATTAGAAATCCTTATAAAGTACTATCTATTTCTAAATTCGATAATTCTAAGAGGTGTATAACAAGTATATAGAAGAGTAAGTATAAAGAAAGACGACTTAGGAAGAAGGACGATATCGAAAGTAAGGTTCCACTAGTTTAGAAGCTATAGAGATAATTAAAAGCTAGTTTAAAAGCGTAGCAATCAATTCAAATGTTTTAAATGCCTTTAATATGGGCATATGGCTATATAATGTCTAAATAGAAATGTGATGGTGGTAAGAGAAGGAGGTGAAGTTGAAAGTAAAGATAGTGAAGAAGATGAATAGGACGATGATGATGATGTTGGTAAAATCCTAAAATAATATGATAAGGAAGAATATGGATTAAAAGGGGCCAAAGTGATGTAATGTCACTGGTGATTAGAAGAACCTTGAGTGTAGAGGTGGAGTTAGAAATGGAATAATTAAAGCATCCATTCCATATCAAGGGCTAAATCAAAGGGCATACATGTGTTGTGGTTATTGGTGGAGGAAGTTTTACCAATGTAGCTACGACAAGTGTGGTGGAGAAATTGAAGTTACTTACTTCTAACCATCCAAAACCTTGTAAACTTCATTAGTTTAATGAGAAAGGAGCTACATATGTCATAAAGGGTTAGAACTCCAATCTATATTACAAGCTGCTCTGAAGATGAAGTAGAGTATGATGTTGTTCCTATAAATATTTCTTTTATCTTATTGGGAAGACTTTGGTTATTCGATTGAAAAGTGGTGCATTATGGGTACAAAAATACATATGCCTTCTATAAGAATGGTAAGGAAAATTTGTTGTTGCCTATGAGTTCTTCAAAAGTGAAAAAAAAAAAAATACTCAAATGATGCTGTCTAAGAGAAAGAAGGAGTCATTATTAATGACTTAAGGGAAAGTTTTGAATGTCGTGATATTGAGAGAGCCTATGCATATATTATACATTAGGCAGATTCTAAGTTCATAAGCTTAAATTCAAATTCCATAAGTTATTCAAAAGTTACTAAAAGAGCTTTGAGGATATTTTCCTAAAAGAGCTACCATAAGAATTACCTCCTATGAGGGGTATTGAGCACAATATTAATCTTATATTTAGAGCTGTATTGCAAAATAAACTTGCATACAATATGAACCATGAAGAATCTAAAGAGTTGTAGAAGCCAAGGGGAAAGTCAAAGAGAGTATGAGTCTATATATTGTGTTTGCATTGCTTGTTACTAATAAAGATTTTTTCATAAAGGATGTATGTAGATAGTTGAGCTATCACTAAGATTCCTATCAAGTATAGACTTTCTACTCTACGCCTTGATAATATGTTAGATGAAATACATGATGCTAAAGTTTTTTCATAGATGATTTGAAGAGTGTGGTTATCATTTAATTAGTATGAGGCCTACAAATGAATGAAAAGCCATAATTAAGAGAAAACATGATTTGTATGAGTACATAGTAAGTTTATTGTAATTTATTTTGATTATGTTATTATATATAACAGAGAAATTGATAGTCACTAGAAGCACTTGCATTTCATATTTATGATTCTAAGAAAAGAGAAGTTGTCTAATAAGAAGTGTATGTTTTGTCAATCAAAAGTAATATTTTTAGAGTTTTTTGTATATGAGGAAGGAGTTAAAATAGAGTCAAAGAAGGTTAAGGCTCTTGTAGATTAGCCTATACCATGTAAGTTAGAAGCTTTCATGGACTTATTTATTTTTTATAAAAGGTTTGTCATAGGCTTCAATATAATTATAGCTTTGATAATAGAGCATACAAAAGAAGAATGTGAAGTTCAAATAGAATGAGAAAACATAGAGGAGCCATGAGGAGATTAAGTAGAAGCTTACTTTTGTTACTATATTAATTTTGCTTGATTTTGAGATGATTTATGTATTTAGAGTTGGTATTGGGGCAGTCTTGATGTAGGATAAGCAACCTATTGCTTACTTTAGCGAGAAATTAAGTGAAGTAAAGCTTAATTATTTTATACATGACAAGAAATTTTATTCTCCAATTAGAGTTTTGATTGATGGTTTGGCAACGTTATTTACTTCTCAAGGAATTCATTATTTATACTAGTAATAAATCCTTGAAGTATTTGAGAATTCAATATAAATTATATAAGAAGTAAGTAAAGTGGTTTGAATTTCTTAAGAGTCTTACATATATGATCAAATATAAGAAGGGTAACATTAATACGACAGCTGATACTTTATTTAGAAGGTATGCCTTGATCGTAACTTTATAATCTAAGTTGCTTAGTTTTGGTTTATTAAAGGAGCAATACGCAGGCGATTCATCGTTTGATCTAATTATGCTTAGATGTAAGGATGGAATAGTTGTATGTGATTATCATTTGGAAGATGGGTACCCACATTTCGATGGTTTGTCTAGATATTTAGGTGAAAAGAAAACCTGTAGATTATGGAAATGAAATTATTATTGGCTAAATATGATGAGAGATGTGCATAATGTCATTAAAAGATGTGTAGTTTGTTGAGAAGTTAAGAGTAAGTAGGAAGCTTTTGGAGAATATCTTCCATTGGCTATTCTATTTAAGCCATAGGTAGACATCGATATGGATTTTGCCTTGGGTTTATTGGAGAAAGTAAGAGGAAAGGACTCAATATTGGTGGTTGCTAATAGATTCGATAAGACGTTACACTTTATTCCATGTCATTAAGTCGATAATGCAGTATATTTCTAATCTTTTTCTATGAGAGATTGTTATATTTTATGGAGTCCTATAAAATATTATTTATGCTCATGATATCAAAGAGGTAGGGAACTAAATTGATGTTTAATACTGTTTATCACCATTAGGCTGATAGGCAAGTAAAGGTTGTTAATTGTACTCTTGGAGCTTTATTAAAAGCTACAATAAAGATGGATTTGTCAGATTGGGATGAATGCTTACTAATTGTGGAGTTTTTCTATAATATATCTATTCGTAATTCTACTGAAAAATCACCATTTGAAGTTGTTTATTGGTGCAATCATATTATTCCTTTGGATATGGTATATATAGTAGCTTTTAGGGAGGAAAGTTTGAGTTGAGTCAAGAGAGTAAAGGTGATCTAAAAGTTACATCATAAGGTAGTTAAAAGAAAATGATAGCCAACCAAAAGCAATATAGAGACATGGGTAAGCATAGAAAGGAGTTTCAACTAGTTGCACTTGAAAAAGAAGAGGTTTTCTAATCAGAGGCAACAAAAGCTAGCATAAAAAGCTAATGGTCCATCCAAATTTTAAAAGAGATTAATTATAATGCTTATCAATTACAGTTACCAAATGGGTTTAGAGGAGCTATTGACATATTCAATGTTGTAGATTTATCTACATATGTTCCATATTAAGAGATAGACTTTATAGGAGACACATCAAATCTGAGAGCAAATCTTCATCAAACTTTGGGAAATGATGGGAATTGGCTTTTGCATTAGATTATGAACCAAGTTAAACTAATGATCCAAGCTAGATTTAAGAGATTAGATCATCTTGTGGAAAGGATTTAAAGGTTTTAGTCTTAGAGGAATAGTAAAAGCTTTTAGAAGGCTTCTTTGTCCATAATGTTAGCTTAGCAAAAGCTTAATTTAGTTAAAAGTTGATGAAGTCATTCCTAATTAAACAAAAATGGATGATTCTAATTTTGATATAGTTGTTGGTTTTGACGCTGTGCAAATTCCGTAGAATGTTGAGGTTTTAAATTGATTAAGGAGAACATCCAAAAGAAGATTTGAAAGAGAATATTTGTTGAGTTAGGGAAGTTACTTCTATTACATCATGGAACTCAGATACATTATTAAGGAAGATGCTATGATATATTTTTTATTTTTATTTTTGGTTAAAGTAGTTTATTTATTTTCTTAGTTAGTTTCTTTCCTATTTAGTCGAAATTCAATTTTCACTATAGTTATTTCTTGTTATTGTAATTTCTCTAATATAATTAGACTATATAACCCTATGGATAAAAGTTAGTAAATGAAATAATTTTTTGTTCTTGTTAATCTTTTTCGTCATTGTAAGAGATTCTGGTAAGCAAATTATAAGTTCTACTCGTGTGTAATATCAAGTGGACTCTATATAGTTTAATTTTCCTTTAGTGCATTGTATCCATTTAGGGAGTCATCCATATCCCTTTTATTTACTTTCGTTGCACCTTATTGTGGAAAACCCCATAAATAATACTTTCTTTACATGTAGTAGCTGATTTCTCTCTAGATCCTTATGGTAATCACTTGATTGTAATTACTTAGTGATTGTTTGACCTATATTGCATCCTTAAAGAGGTTCAGATAGTGCTTGGATTTTGTCTTTATGAATTCCGGCACATTAATAGGGTGATCCCTTATCGCTTAGCTCTTCATTTAGTGGCAGATGTTTTGTAAAAATGCATTCAAAAAGTGGTAGAGGACAAGTATTCTATAGAAATGAAAATGATGCATTCTTGTATACTTTATCATACCTTCTACTTACTAGTAACTTTTTGTTCTTTATTGAAGTTGTTACTATAGATGTACAAATTTTGAAAGGTAATACAGGAATATTGAATAGCTACTTAAGAAAAATGCTCCTCCTATGAGAACGAATAAGATTTGTGAAGTCTTAGATATTCTTATGTCACTTAACCAAAGTAAATATTTTGGTATATCAACCTTATAAGAAAGAAATAAATCAGAAGTGCTGCATTTTGTTATAAGATAGATTTAAAGCAAAGTTAAAGTATTAGAAAAGTTGTTTTCTCTCAAATACGAGAAAGGAAATTCGCATCAAGTTGGCAAAAAGAGAATTCTTAAATACCCTATGCTTGCTTTTAATTCTTGATTAGATGGTGTAAAAGGTCAATTTTATCATCGATCAATATTGGTGGGGGAAAATAATGAGGAAAAGAAAACTCATTGGTTAAGCTATAAACATATAACCTTTCCAAAAGAAAAATGGGCATTGTGTTTTAAATATCTTAATGACTTCAACTCAACCCTCCTCACAAACTCACTTGGAGAATGTTTATAAAGGAAGATGCCTTTTGAGTACATTTTTTCTAAGGTATCTATTTCCCTAACTCATCTTTCTTGTAGGCTTCTAGAGGCTCTCAGGATTCTTGGGGTGGGTAAGTATCTTGCATGGGAGAGAGCATAAGGTGCTTTATTGCAGGTAGGAGATGGATTTTCCATAAGGGCTGGAGTAGATTCTTGAATGCCAAGCTTAAAGAGCTATAAACCATTTTTCCAAATTACAAGTTGTTGACCAAAAACTAAAGTTTCTAAATTGATTAATGCAAAACATAGACCTTTGAATATTCAAAAGCTTCATTAGTGCTTGGAACATAAATATGTAAGTGCAATTCTTGAGATTTCTCTATCTTATGCAATGATGAATGATTGTCTTGTATGGCTACATGATAAATCATTAAAAAATTATGGCGTTAAATTTGCATGCAATTTGATTTGGTGCAATTCCTTTTTCAACAAATTTAAATATGTCCTCTCCCAATTAAAATGAAAAAGCGATTTTAAATCAAATACAATATAGTCTCTACTTACCTAAGGTTAAATGTTTTGTTTGGGTAATTTTAAATTATGCTAAATAAACTCAATAAAACCTGATGAGAAAGCACATTCTTGACTCATTAAAGTGTTATTGTTGCTTAATTAACAAAACTACTAAGCATTTACAATTTGTTATGTCTATGGACTTAACTCATATGGTTGACCACTTTAGGTATTATAATTGAAGTAGAGATAATTTTATTTGTTGATAAGTGGCTTAAAAATCATGTTGATAAAGCAACACATAGCAACAAAGATATGAATATCTTTTTTGTTAAATTGTTTACAATATTATGGTGTATATGGAAAACAAGATTGTAATGGAGATTTAGTACAAAAAGTCTAAATGTGTAGTGAGTTATATATAGAGAATCGTGTAGAAAAAGCTCTTTTGGAGGTTAATTGGATTGTGTTTGATATTAGTTTTCTTAGTCAGCGGTAAGTGTGCATAGTATTTAGTTTTGTGTGTAGGAGCAATATTTGATAAAAAAATTTTGTTAATTCTTCACATATCTAATAGCAATAGGTTATAGATAATTTAGGCCTCAAGAAGTTGTGGTCTTGTAGAAAACTAGTTGCCTTTAGTACCCTAATACGATGAAGACCAGTCATGTTGATATGTGTTTTAATGATTCTTTTTACTTGCATTATTTCTCATTAAATATAACAATTAATAAGTACTACCAATAATTCCAAACTAAAGCCATTGCCAATGAAATGCAGTAACAAGAACATTCACCTTATGATAAGAATCTTTATAATTTGAGAAATGTAGAATGGATGTCTTCTTTACATATAGATATCACATGAAAGGATGGTTCAACCATAAAACGGATACTAATGGAACTTAGAAGCAACTTATGGAGTATTTGTTATGGGGATTATTATTAGTAATGCCTAAGGTGGAGGTTTCTTAAGAATACACACAATAAACCCTCTTAAAGTGACTTGGATAGTATTAATTAGATGCGGTAAGATTTGTAAAAGCAAAATGATAGGAACATGTGATCTTTGAATTAAGAAGTGTGATTGTTTTGAAAGCCTTAACTTCTAGTGAAGATTTAATGTAGAGATTGTACACTTTTGTATATGATGTTAAAGCTATTCTTCTTAGTTTCAAATCAGCTAATCTTAGTTATAGGCAAATAGAGCAATAGTTTTGTTAGCATGTCATAACAAAATGGAGATGTATCCTCTAAAATGAGTTGAAACCCCCTTATCTTCTTCATCAGCAATTCTTTGTTGTTATTCATGTTTGGTTTATATTATGATATATGTACTAAGATAATCGATGTATTTGATTTTCTTGAAATTTGATGTCAATCTCTTTTAGCCCCCCACCTCACCCCCCCCCCCCCCCCCCCCCCCAAAAAAAAGTATTTGGTACAAGATACACTTGCAAACTTTGGTGGTTTAATTGGTGGTTGGGTTGTTGATAAACTGATTTTATTTCAAAGAAATTGAACATTTTTGAAATTAAATTAGCCCTGAATCGCTTGAGTGAAAATTTCTTAAGGTGTACATATAAGCTATCAATATATCAGAACCAGGACTGATATAAGTTGTAACATTATGAGAGAAGTTGTTAACAGGACAAAAATTGGTATGTGACACCAATATGGGAGATAATGGACAGAAATATTGGTGGTTAATATGAGCAATAGGCCCAATATGAGATGATTACCTATGTCTTTAGATTCAAATATCATTGGATATCATTTTCTAAAGATATCAGCATTTTTAAATTCATGTTTTTGATATTAGAGTCAAACCTTGAGAGATTTTTTAGGGGGAGATGGAGATAAGATTATTAGATTTTATATAAGTTTGTAAAAGGTAAATACTTTATTTAGGCGATTTGTAGTAATTTTATTTTTTGTATTGGTAAGCCAAAACTGTGGTCTCGGTAATAAGTTTGATGAAAGGTGGTGAGGTTGTAGTTCAGTTGGGTGTTTTGTGCAAGTGAATAGGTTAAGACAAATTTATTTAGCAAAGTATTGAGTCTTTATTAAACAAAAATAAATCTATTAAGAAGATCTATCTCTTCTTCTAGTTTTAGATATGGATGAAGCTCTTTTTCTACTGATGTAGAATCTAATGATTCAATTCAAGATGTTTATAACTCTTTTGAAATTAAGATTTCTCAAATTGAATAAAGTTTAGATAATTGGTCAATCCTTACTAAAAACCCCAAAGAAATTTATGAAATTGAAAATTTTAGTTTAAAAAATGATTATGTGATCATAACAGTGGGAAAAACTTTTTTTTTTTTATTAGGAAAGCATGAAATGATTAAATTACTTTCAGAAGCATCTATTCAAAAACATAAAGAAAAGAATAAGTATTTACATGTTGGACTTATTCAAATTTCAATCAAACCTCTTTATAGAAAAGGCATAAATCATCCTGTTTTAGTTTGGTTAAGAAATGCTAGAAATATAGATTTCAATGAAACCACTTTATCATTATTCTAAAAAAATCTTCATGAAGGACCCTGGTATACTCAATATTTTCCTCATTTTTAAATAGGTTTAGATGATTTAAAAATTATGGATAACCTTGTGTTACATATTCAGTCTCAAAATCATAATTTTGTAGAAGAAACTAAACTTATGGCACTTCTCTTTAGGATCTATTATAAAGTTATGAATTATTAAATTAATCAAAAAGCCAAAAAGTTATCTCCTAAAGGAGAAATTGTTCTTTTAGAAGCCAATATAGCAAATTCTCGTGTATTTACTCCAAAGTCATTAAGTTGAAATGAAGTTCAATTATTAGAGGAATGGACTTTAGAAGAAGTTTTTCCACTAAGACTTAGTGTTTCTCAAACTAGACTTAATCTTACTCAAAGATTTGATAATGTTAGTATTAGAGTTCAATTCCCTAAAATAACTAATAAAAGGCTAATTACGCCAAACATAGAAGATTATTTTAATAAGATGAACATTCTTTTCTAAGAACTAGTTAAGATGGTCAAATGCCCAGAGAAGAAAATGAAAGAGAAAATATATGATCAGAAACCCTAACTGAGTCAGTAAGACTTAGAGGTGTATATTTTCAACCACCCATTTCAGAACTAATTTATCAACCTTAACCAAATTCTCTTACTTATTCTCAAATCAATGAATTAAATATAATAAGTTCAAAAGAATCTTTTGAGATAAACAAAGATTTTTTAAGAGAAAACTTTTACTCAAAAAGAAAAAAATTGAAAAGGAAAAAATATGTTGAAAGTTATACTAAAAAAGAAACTTATTTAGTTAAAGCCATATGGTATAATGACATGCAGATTAGGTTAAGTAGAAGTGAGCATTTCTTTAAATGGTTTGCTAAAAATTTTGGTCCAAATAAACGTTACTATATTTAAATAGTTAAGTCATTAAATCAAAAATAGGAAACTTAACAAGAGACAACTATTGGAACTCATCCTCCACTTCAAGAAGTAGATATTAAAGCTCAAAATAATTATATTAATTAAATTTTATATACAATTGGTCAACAAATTGATATGATAGAAAATATGTTGGTAGTAAAGCCAAATAAAGGGAAAACTCCAATAGGAATTTCAAAAGAAGAATTATGTAAAATTATCAATAAAGAAAGTTATTCAAGTTATGAAAATTTTGATTGTGTTCAAAAAATAGAAAATGATTCGAATATCTCTTCAACTGAAGGATCTGATTCTAAATGTTGTTTTGAAAATATTTGTTCATGTAAATAATTAAATGTTCTTACCAATGAAGAAAAAATTCTTTTAGAAATGGTTGATTAAATTAAAGATCTAGAAAAATAAAGAGAATATTTACTCTAAATTAGAGAAATGTTAATAAATAAAAGAGAAGATTCAAGCAATCAAGAAATTTATTCTTTAGAGAAAATTTATAATAAATTTTCAAAAAAAAAATCCAATGACTATAAAAACTCTTTAGGAAGAAATTAATAAAATAAAAGGAGAAATCAAAGAATTAAAGAAAAAAATATAACAATTTAGAAGAAAAAATAGAAAAAAACTAAAAATAACAATTTAGAATTAGAAGAAGAAAAGGAAGTAGAGTCATATAAAGAAAGTAAGGAATATGTCAATCTAATCAATAAAATAAATATTTAAAAATGGTTTATCAAATTATTGTTATCTATTCAAAATAGAAATAATCGCTTTTTTAGATTCTAGAGCTGATCATAATTGTATTCAAGAAGGATTAATTTCAACAAAATTTTATAAAAAAACTTCGAAAAGATTAGTTTCAGTTAGTGGTTCAAGATTAAATGTTAATTATAAAATTCCTATAACTAAAATTATTTAAGATGAAATTAATTTTAAAACATCGTTTATTTTATTAAAAAAAATAAATAATGTAATGATTTTAGGTACTCTATTTCTTACTATGTTATATCCGTTTCAAATATCTACTTAAGGTATAAAAACTCAAGTTAAGAATAAGGAAATAATGTTCAAATTTATTAGTCTAAGGAAAGAAAAAGAAGTTAATTTATTAAAAGATAATATGATTGGTTAAATAGAGAAAAAGTTAAAACAAGTTAATATTCTTAAAGAAGAATTAGAAGAAAGAAGAATCTTTAATCAATTGGAAAAATAAAAATCTAAAGAAAAGATAAAAACTTTACAAAAAAGTTTTGAAAAGGAAATTTTTTAAGATGTTCCAAATGCTTTTTGGTCAAGAAAAAGGCATATAGTCAAATTACCACATATTGAAGGATTTATTGAAAATAAAATTGATAATGAAGCTAGGCCAATCCAAATGAATTAAGAATTATTAAAGTTTTATAAAAAAAGAAAAATTTAAGATCTTTTAAATGAAAGATTAATTACAAAATCTAAACCTTTATGGTCATGCTTTGCTTTTTATATTCAAAATCAGGTTAAAATAAAAAGAGATGTTCCTAGATTAGTAATTAATTACAAACCTTTAAATATAATGCTTAAATAGAATAGGTATCCAATTCTTAACAAAAAGGATTTACTTGATAGATTCTTAGGAGCAACTTTTTTTTCAAAATTCAATATGAAATCAAGATTTTGTTAAATTCAAATAGATGAATTTTAAAGATATAAAACTATTTTTATAGTCCCATTCGGATATTATGAGTGGAATGCAATGCCCTTTAGCTTAAAGAATGTTCTTTCAGAATTTCAAAACATCATGAATGAAATTTTTACTCTATACACAAATTTTTCAATAGTATATATTGATGATGTTTTAATTTTTTTAAAAAATATAGATTAATATTTTAAACATCTAAATATCTTTTTTAGTATTATTAAAAGAAATGGTTTAGTTGTATTAGCTAAAAAGATAAAATTATTTCAAACAAAAATAAAATTTTTAGGACATGATATAAATCAAGGTACTATAAAATCAATAGACAAATCAATTAAATTAGCTCAAAAATTTCTTAATGAAATAAAAGACAAAAAATAACTTTAAAAATTTTTAGGTTATCTTAATTATGTATCTAACTTTATTTAAAATTTAAGAATTAAATGTAAGCCAATATTTCCAAGATTAAAGAAAAAAACCTCCTCCATGGAATGATGAAATGACTAAGATTGTTTAAGAAATTAAGAAAAAAAATAAAACATTCACCTTATTTAGGTATTATTAATCCAAATTCAAAGTTAACAGTAGAAATTGATACTTTAGACATTAGATATGGTAGAATATTAAAGCAATTAATTAACGATCAAGAACAAATAATAAGATATTATTTAGGAATATGGCAAAATGCTCAAATTAATTATTCAACGGTCAAAAAGGAAATTTTATCTATTGTTCTTTGTATTTCTAAATTTCAAGATGATCTTTTTGGTAAAATTTTTTTGATAAAAGTTAATTACAAATCTATAAAAGAAATTTTACTTAAAGATGTTAAAAATATTATTTCAAAACAAATTTTTACAAGATGTCAAGTTATTTTATCTGCTTTTAATTTTGATATCGAATTTATCAAAGGAGAATCCACTTTACTTTCAGATTTCTTATTTAGAGAATTTCTTCAAGGCAAAAATGTTGAAACCCAAGGCGTGCTCAAATTATCTCCTCCAACTCTATCAAAACCCAATCAAAGACTATTTACTCCATCTACTAATGCTAAAGCAATCGTGTCATCATCATCATTTTTAGTAGATTTTCCTATTCAAAATCGTTTTCAAGTATTCAATTCTAACTATCAAGCCAAACTGGTTCATGTTCAAACTAAAAATTATTTTCAAAAGAAAAATACTCAAATACTATTTCCAATAGAACTAGAAATATCAAAAGAATTTTAAGAAAAATCTCCTTTTGAAATTGTTTAAAAATACTTTCTAAAATACTTTCATTTTCAATCAACTCATTCAAAGAAAATTAGAAAATTTTATGAATTTATTCTAATTGATACTGATAGTATTGAGCTGTTCCATTAAGATGAAGATAAAAATATTACTAATTCAAAATGCAAGATTAAAAAGGTTATTTATTTGAAGTAATAGGGATTATCTTCTTGGAATGTTAAAACATTTTTTCAATTATTTGATCCATTAGTATATGATTATTATGATTATATTAAAGCTTGATAAATTATATTTTATGTCAAAAATTATTCACATTCATAGTTCATTTAGTTCATGACTACTTAAGAAGATTTTTTAGCTTAGTTTACAAATTGGTTCAAATACTTTGGTTTAGCATAAATAATTCTTTCAATAGAGAGATATCAAGGATTTCAATTATACTACAAGAATGGTAATCAACTCAATTTCTTCAAATTTGTAAAATTTACAACAAGATTCAATTTAAGTTGGATATCAATGAAGAGGAATATGGTCAACCTTATGTTTTAAGAGTATACAGAGTAAAATTGTGAGAAAAATTCAATATGAATGTAGCAGATGTCAGAATTGTTCAAGCATACTTTAATCAAAGTAAAAAAGGTGATACTTACCCCAATGAAATTTTTTTTTTAAAAAAGTCAAATTCAAGCAGATTTAGCGGGGACCTCAAATCCCTTAGAATATAAAAGAAAAATTTGTGAAATAGCCTTAAAGGCTATTAGAGGAAGATATTTCTAATAGCAATAATTCAAATAAAAATGAAGATGATTACAATGGAATTGATCTTCCTTAATATGATTAAATTGTTTAATAATTAATCTTGTTTAAGATGTGAGGAGAAAAGTGTTTTTATTCAATCAAAACTTATTTGTTCAATATTAGAAAATTTTAGGATGTTTTGTTCAAAAAGACATGTACAAAGAAAGTTGTTGAGAAGATTATTCATTCAACTCTTGTGAAAAACAATTATTCAAATTCAAAGCATTTTCATCAAGATGCCAGACAATGATAACATATCATCAACTATTCAACTATTCAAAGCATTTTTATCACGATGCTAGACAATGAAGACGTATCATGACAAACACATCAACTATTCAACTTTGGCACATCAACTATTTAAAGGATATCAATTATTAAGATTCTTGATAAATAAAGTTATTCAAGATAAAGCACTCATTAGTGTCAACTCAAATTAACCATTTACCAAAATAGTTGACAATCAACTATTCAAGATAAATAAAAGCAGTATAATATATATAACGTTCAGTTTCTAATACGGGCAATAGACTTAATACGAGATGATTACCTGTCATTAGATTCAAAAATCATTGGATATCATTTTCTAAGGATATCGGCATTGTTAAATTCATGTTTTTGGTTTCGTGCCTAAGTCTTTACTTTCTTTGTTTTTTATGCCCCCATTTAAATGAGGTAGTTGACTAGGCTTGTCTATGATGTTTGTATTGGTTGCTCCGATTGGTATATTTGCATAAGCACGCTTGCAATCTAACATATATTTGTGCAGTATTTCTTTACTAAGCTTCACAACCTATCCACTTTGAGATTTTTACTTTCAGGTGTAAAAAGTTTGGGAAAATAGCGCGAAGAAAAGAGTTTCAAGCGTTACATATCCTTGCTAGTGTATAAGGACATGTGGTTGGTTTTTGCACCTTTTAGTTACTAGAGTTTAGGTTTAGTTTACAGAAGAACCTCACTAAAATTCACAGGGTAAGGCAAGTGTAGAGAACAGTAAAAGTAAAAGATTAATAGGTTATGAGATAATTATTATAAACGATAAACCGATTAGTAACACCCATTTGCATTTATTTCGTAAATGGGCTAAAACATGGTAAAAGTTATAATTGTAAATAGAATCAAGTGTCGATAGACTTTTTAAAAGCCTTAAAAACATGATTTACTCTTCTTCGTCATTTTAAAATATGTTAAATCCGAACGCCATCGCTAAAGAACAATTAATCGAAACGTTTTTACACAATTAGAGGTTTGCATATGGTAATTGGCGATGTAAAAGAATCCCTTGGCAAGCTGAACCTCCCATAAGCCCATTTAAAGTTGTAAAGATGGGTTGCACTTTTCTGCTTATACGTTGTATCCAATTTTTAACGACCACAAGACGCATTGCTCTGTCAAATTGAAAAATTTCCCCCAAGAGAATCCTGTGCATACGAGTCATGACATGTTTGGATAACAAAAGGAAATACATATCCTCGAAGCAAATGGAAACCATAAAAAAGAAACCTCATATTAAAATTTAGGCCTTTCACCCATTTTCCCCTTAAGACTAACTAGACTAGTTAACTTAGTCATGTCACACATTGGGTTAGACCAAACATTCTCGAATTAAAAGTTAGGCGGTCCTAGCTACGAAATACAAAATCCCAACAACCTTAAAATTGCATAGAATAGAACCTGAACCCGGACGATTCGGGTTTTACCCATTTCACTCTTCTGCTTTTGATTCATTTATACTGAGCTTGTGCTTCACCACCAGCAAGTGCAGCATGAGTGGAACCCTCGCCGTTCGCCTCCTTAAAGTACCCACCGCCCATAGGCGGGGGATAGAAACCATTGTGATGCCCCATATGAAACCCCCTTGCAAAAGCAGAAACACCTAAGTTACTACTATAGTCCATGGTCCTCTTCATCAATGGTTCACCCCTAAGTGATGCTCGATCGCCTTCCAGCTCACGGTATCGATGTAAGTAAATGGTTAAAGGCTCGATGTAATCATCGAACCCGAGTTTGCTCATTGCCCAAAGAACGTCCTCGGCCGTGATGGTCTTACGCTGCTCACGCTGACACCGCTCGTTGGCCTCACCGGTGATGAAGCTAATGAACTCGGACACGCATTCCTGGATCGTTTCCTTGGCATCATCTGAGATTTTCGCATGTGGAGGGAGGATTTTGCGCATAATCCGGATCACGTTCGCTATTGGCATGAATCGATCCTGTTCTCTCACAATGCAGTCATTGTCCTCCGCTGCCGATTGGTTATTGTTGTTTGCAATGTTGACTTCAGCTCCTGATACCAATTCAAGTCAATATGACTAAATGAGGACCAAAGCTTGAATACTAATAGAAGGGAAAAGGCTTTACATTCAATTACACCAATGTAGCCAACTCTAGTGTAGCTAGGTACTGTACAGGAGAAACATTTATTATTAGTCTTAATAAACCATTCATAATTTCTAATATTGATCATGCTATTTAATACTAAAATAATTTTCAAACATGCACGATCATCATTCTTATCTACACTATCGAAGATTATGTCATCAATCGTAGGGGATTCTTTTGATGTTTAGCATAAATTAAATATAAATCAGACTTTATCCAAAGTTTTATTTCCTCAACTACAAGAAATAAAAAAAAGAAAAAGAAAAGGTTGTATTTACATAAGAAACGTGCTATTTATTCTACATATTTTTACTTTGCTTAGTCATCACATCACAACAGCTTAAGTCAAGATTTGAATACATACACCATAAAGTTAACGTTTATTCTTTGTTTGGTAAAAGCACATTGTGCATGCATGCCACTTGTCCTGGCAATCCATTGCGATTCATATTTTACTTGGCACTTGAACAGCTAAACTTCGTCACATACACAAGATATCTGCATATCCCGTGTAGGCTACTTCCGATGTTGATATGGCTATATATATAAAAGTTAATGTAATCGAGCCGATGGACGATCGCGACGATGGGCCTGTTGAATAACTCTCTTTCATATGTGATATTGACCGGGAGTAAAATACTGTGAAAAACGAAATGTATGCCCAGCAACAAAGATGATTAAGACATAGTAGAAGATTTTGCTCGGAATCGGAGTTTTCCGGCGGGGAGAGGAACTATATTTCTTTTTTCCAAAATAGGGGATAAAAATGAAACGTCAATTTTTATTTTATTTTTTTCTGATTTTCTTTCCAGTAAAATTTGAAGTTTTTTTCTTTTTTTTTTTTCCATACATATAGGAGGAAAATCGATTAAATTTACCTTCTGAGACTAGCTATAGTAGAATCATGCATGCATGCAACATATGCTATAGAAGAAAAAAGTTTAAAGGCAATATGATTTCAGTTGTACGAAAACAAAACCATTCTTCATGGGATCTTTAACAGATGGCTGACTTAGGAGATATATTATCTAAATTAAAAATTAAAATCCCATTTTTTCTAAAAAAAAAAATCTAAGGAGAATTAATAAAGAAAGTACCAGAGGTAACATTGGAGAGCTTCTTGTAGCCATGAAAGCCACGTTCCATTTCCTCGTACAGTGCCTGCTAACTATGTCAAATCTAGAACCAGCAGAGTGAGCACGACACTCTCCCTCTATATGATTTTACTATGAAAAAGGTTAATGGAAGTGAAGATGTTGTGTTGATGTAGGTCAAGAGTTGTTGCAACTGCGGGTTGTAATATATAGAGCTAATGGAGCAGTCCACGTGGCGTTGACGACCTGAACGAAGAACACTACTCCATAAAAGTACAACCATGACTTTGGTCAAATTTTTTGAGTATTTATTGTTGTAAGTTGTTAGAACCACTTTCTTTCCCCCTATTTACCAAAATGAAAACTATATTTGGATTCTCCTAATTTATATATTTTTTTCCATCAATTTATACTGCTATATATATAATTAGTGGTAGAATGAAGATAGTATCACGAGGTTGGTTACGAGGAAACAAAAATAGATATTATCACAGTGATATATTATAAGAAAATTAAAAAATTTAAGTAATCTCAATTATAATTTATAATTGAGAGGTTAAAAATGAAGAGGATTTATTTTTAGGAAAGTTTCAACAAAACACTTGTTAAGAGCTAAATAATCAAAGAGGTTCATATTTTTATTTAATTCTTTAATTTTTAATAATATGTCCTATTAGTGTTAAAAAAATACATAAAAGTTTATCTTTTTGACCACTTATTAACTGTGCAAACAAGGCCCTTGTTGTAGTCAAATATACTTCATCTTATAAAGGGAACAAAAACTATAAACTTTATTCAAGATTGATTTTTATTTTTCCCTATCAATTTTTATTACAACAATTGATTGTGAGATAAATTAATTAGGTCTATCATATTAAAAAACTAGTATTCATACAATTGTACTATAAAGGTTTGGTATTTTCTAAGATTGATTGAACACATTTTACGAGACAACAAATATACAAACATGTGGAATTTTTTTATTTAAATTGTAAACAAGGATGCTCATTTACATTTCCGATTATAATATTTACAAGGATTTTCTCAATAAATGCTCTAATCGCTTCCTTAAAATACTATTAAAAGAAACTCTGTTAAGCATTCTAATTCATTATCTTACTCAAAAAATGCATAATAGATGCTTCTGAAAATTACGAGTATCCTTAAAGTTTAGTTAACAAGTGTCACACTTATCAAACTTAATTTTTTTAATGAAGACAACATACAAGTTTTCTAGCAAAAGGCATATGCATATCTATAATTTCCAGTTTTTGCATTAGAAATGCCTAACGTGTGGATTTTAAATATTTCTCAACAAAATTTCATTTTTCAAATTATTGTTGATATTATATGAGAAAAACATACTATCTATCCATGATATTAAATATCAAAATAAAGAATATAATTATTCTTCACATTTAAACAATTCAGTATTTTATGATATCTGATAAGTATTTTCTATATGTGTATTTACAGATCAATTACTGGGAAATAATACAAGTTACTTATGGTTATGTATAAAGAATAAATAAAAAAAAAACAATAATCAGAATGAAAGTTCCAAACATCAATATGCAGTTACTTAGTTTAAATGTAGAACTTACTTGTGAAAAAGAAGAAAATTGCAGATATCGAGCACGGCAGTGAAATTTTATCCGGTTGCCTCCCGGTCTCCACCAAAGTTTGCATTAGACCACACAGTGCTGCTGCTGCTGCAGCTGCTCCATAGAGTCTGCCCCATCACGTGAAGACAGGGGTAAGGAGAAGTGGTGCTTAGTGGTTGGACGGACCACTTTAGATTTGCATGCCCAAGAGGAGGATTGTATTACAGTTGTCTATATTGCTGTCTTCCCAATCAGAATAATTGTTTTCATGACAATTTATGTTGCCAAAAACATTTCGCATATTCCGTCTATCTCTTAAAAAGAAACAAGAAAAAGAAAAAGAAAATATATTAAGGGATGTCTTAGCTTATTTTTAAGATTTCAAGAAAATAAAGTTTCTTACATTTTTATTTAATTGTTTTCATAGATGTGGTATGTAATGCTCCGGGGTTAAAAATGATGAATAACTAAGTTAAAAAAAAAAAATACTAATAGACGTTTGTCAACTAGTAATCTAAAAGTTTCTAATTAGCGTTAGTAAGATATTCACCGTAACAATTTTATGAACTAATACTAATTCTCTCCCATAATCCGTATTGGAGTTTACTTAACATAGGGTATTACAATCTCTTTCTCCTTAAAAATACGATGTCTTTGTAAAAAAGACCTTATAAGTGAGCTCGATTCTTTTTCTTTTTTGGTATATGATTTGGTTCATTTCTACCACTTTCAACTTATAAATCATCTTGAAAGCACATTAGGAGTCACAATCTGGTAACATTCCTCACTATTCTTATGCCCAAGACACGAGATTGTTCCCTCCTAGAGTGCTCACTATGGTGCTCAACCACCTTTATCTCATCATATTTACTTGCATTGTAGATGGCAAGCCAATATTTCCTTCTTATATACCCAGGATTGTTCTAAGCTCTTCCATCTCTTGGAGTACCCTTCAGCATTATCATAAGCCCCCATATATTTGAGAGGCTCAACCATCTAAGTTAGTTTCGACTTACTATGACCATCATCATGAGAGTGGCATTAGCTCTCGATTAGTTTACTTTCGTGAGGCCAAATCCCATCTTGAAAGAATACCCTACCTCATGAACAAATTGCCAACTAACATCATTCACTTCACATTAAGTCTAAGTTAAACATCCCTGCTTGCCTTCAAACTTATGGATTGTGATATTTTCTTCTACTTAAATCCATGATGCTCTTGTTGTGAGGCTAGCTCTTTGCTATTACCCTTCACCAAAAGATCACCGACCCTTCTCTTGTTGCCCAACTCTAACCAAGATCACCTCCCCCAGGACTTTGGGCTTCTACAAGCTTCCCTCATGGCCTTACACATTCCTCCATCCACTAAGTTTGCCTTTTATCGAGTGGCCTAACGATAGGGTCTACCTATTAAAATTCATTTAATTTTATAAAGATTCAGGTAGAGTCTTGTTATAATGTAGCTTGTGACATAGATGCACTTTTAGTAATGATGTCTTTCACCTGGTGGTAGTTTCTCCTTTTGAGCTTTATCTACATGAGTCTAGTTGTCAATAAGAATGATCCTTTTCATTTAGCACTCTGGATAGTATTTAGGTGGCTTGATAGGCTAGAATCTTTGTGCTCCAGTACCACTTGTCATAGGATAGGAGGTTAACCTCTCTTAGAGTGCCCGTGATGCATTTGACCATCCTTTATCTCATCATATTTGCTTGCACTTTAGATGGCAAGCCAAGGTTTCCTTCTCATATAATAGGATTATTCCAAGCTCTTCTATCTCTAGGCATGCCTCTTGACATTGTCACAAGCTCCCATTTGTTTGGAAAGCTCCACTATCTCAACGGGTTTCGACTAGCCATGGCCATTTTCAGGAGGGTAGCATAAGTTCTTGATCAGTTTCCTCATAAGAGGCCAAAACAACCTTGAGAGAATACTTCATCCCACGAATAAACCACCAGCTAACATTACTTACTTCATATTAAGTATAAGTTGAATATCCTCACTTGCCTTCAAACTCATTGACTGTGACACTTGGACCTCTTTTCTAAATTAGGTGAAGGTAGTTGATAGGAATCATTTTCTTAGACCCCTTACATGTGCTTGAGCTAGGGGATTAGAGAGCATGGTACACCAGATCTTCTCCATCTGCCCAAGTCCTAAAGAGTCAACTCTTCTATGTTGACTTAATCTACCTTACTTTTTAACCTGTGACTTGATACTTATAATTCTATTTCAATTCCAAACCATGTTTAAGCTCCTAAATAGCTAGACCAACCTTATTGTCAGCTCATTCAAGTTGCTTCTAAGCCACCCTCTTTAAAAGTTGACTTGTTTATGGGCTTACCCTTAGATCACTTGGTTGCTAACTTGCCTAAGATAAAAGCCTACATAGAACAATAGCAAACCTGGTTTTAGTTCACCCAAAGGCTGCTTCACCTAAGCTTAAGTCTATCCTAAACACCTTAGCTAGTCAAACCATGAGCTCATCCAACCTACTTCCAAATTGCCCTTGTTAAGTGCTAAGCTATCTAGATGCCTCATCGAGCTAATCCAAACATCACTAAGTTTGTTATGCATACTAGATCCTTGTCTAAATAGCTAGTGCCACTTGTCTTTAACATCCATACTATGTATAACAGTTATAGGAATATTCATATTTCATCTTTACAAATTTTCCCTTTTATGTAAATTAATTTACTATTTTACTCTTTTAAGATAATTGCCCTTTTTAGTAATTTACCCCAAAGAGGTAAGTATAAATATCCTCATTTTGTGTAGCTAAAATCAGCTTATTATCAATACAATGAATATTCTCTCTTACCCTCTATTATCTCTAATCTAGCTTCAATTACTTAGATCAACTGTAACTTTTATCAATCCCTTTAGTAAGGATTGAGACTAACACCCCTAAGCCCTAACTTTGTGCATCATATCAAAGTGATGGATTAAGGTTGTATTGTGTTCATTGGTGTGCTATATCCAATTGACAGCTCATCAATTTGCTAAACCCTTCACTAATCCCCATCTCTATTTTAACTATAGCTAGTCGGACCCATCCCTTGATATTGCTACGCTTGTTAGCCTTCATTGTATTATATCATCTTGGTATTAGAGCTTGTAAGTTACTAGCAAGGAAGAGTGGTTGTGACTTAGTTGTGTTCTTTGGTAGTTTTTGTTGAAGTATGGGAGTAATTATTATAAGAGATGTTGTGTATTGTCTACTTAAGTTATTACGTTGCTGTTGTTGTTGGCTTTGGTTATAGTAGGTATTTTGATTTTGTAGTGTGTCCCTAATTTACTATGTTGAAGTCTCCATAACAGAGGTGGTGATAATTTAAGTATTGTGGTAGTTTGTAGTTGTGGAATTGGTTGTTTGTATTGCTAGAGTAGTGTTTCAGGTAGTGTGAGCTACCAATACAACTAACTCAAGTGAGAACATAATGGCTAAGGATAATGAGAGTAGTGTCCAGCATCATAATAGATAAGTTCTTACCACCGCCAAGTCTATAGACAAGAGGTTTGATGAAATGGCCACCATTATAACATACTTAATGCATGTTGTTTGCTAGTTGGTTGTAACCTAACCTATAAGGCCCTTGAAGGTTATCGTGCTAATGTTGGTTTTAGAGATAAAGACTATGGAGCATGGAATGAAAGGAGAGCTTATCCAACTTATAATGCTGGAGTAAAAGTTGATAGAAGAGCTCCTTGAAGAATTGACTTAGAGGATGTAAAGGAAGAGGGTGATAATGAGGAAGAATTTTATGAGGTTGAAGAGAGAGGAGGATTCGTACCCCAAGCTGTTGATGGTGTCAAGCTTCAAATTTCGACCTTTAATGGTACAACATATGTTGATGAGTACCTTGATTAGGAGGAGAAAGTTGAGTGGATTTTTTTTATTATTATTAGTACAAAGACTATGATAAGGTGTGATTGGCCGCCTTAGAATTCTTAGGGTATATCGTAATGTGTTGGAGAAACTATCATCTATGTGAAGAAGAGATGGTTATTGAGGTTTTAGAATATGAGCTAAAAATTATCAAGCATTTAAGGGCTTTTTGGTAAAATTAAAAATAAATAACTAATGTTTTTAAGGCAATTCAATCATATTGATAAATACACCAAAAGATACATTGGCTTTTATAATATAAATATTCAAGACCATAAATGCCATGTACATCCTATTTCATTAAGGATCGAACTTTTCAAGATGAGCCTTCATGCATCTTAACGAAAAACTTAGTTTAGCATCGACTGTTATGTAATAGCAACATTGAGTAAAGATTATTGCTTTGTCGAAGAGGTAATTATTGGTGGCTATGGCCCCATCACTTGAGTCCTTTACCAAAGAGGCAATGGATCTATTTCAATCATTCTCGTCTTGATGCACTATCTTAGAGAAGGAAATCAAGAGCATCTATAGAAGTTACTATGAGGCCATTTAGACAAATGCAGTGGGTATCCCACTGAATGGAGTCAAGAAGAGATGCCAAAGAGTTTGATATCATATATGTCAATTCTTCACCACAGTTAGGCAAACGTAGTTGCTTTTGAAAATGTTTGTTGATGCATATCGAAGAGTAAGCATTTTCTCACCAAGTTTGGGACCGTTATAGGGACTAAGTGTTAAAGAGCAAGTCTTATAATGTTGTGCATGTTAAGCACCATGTAAGGATATTGCCAAATGAGCATTGCAAGCAGGCAACATATATAATCTTTGAGTATTGCATGAAGACATCATATAATGTCATTTAAGTGTGTTGCATGTATTGGGTACTGCATGAAGATGTTGTGCAGTAAACACCGTAGAAACTAACACCATCTAGTTATTGAAGCCTCTTGAAGTTTACAACAAGGTTTCTACTAAAGCTCCTTGGTGCTTATCCTCCTGCAACCCCCAATTATTGGTGTATTTGTTGAGATGGGGTATGTTGTCTCATGGACTTATGCTCTCTTGGGTCTATATCTCTTATGGACCTTAAGTTATAAAAAGACATTCAATTACATAAATAGATCAAAACTCTTATGACATAAATTAAGTTTGGAATCAAATTAATGACTAGTTGATAATAATAAACCCTAATTAAATTAATTCATTAAATAATTAGCCTAGTGGGCCTAACTTTATCCAAAGCTAGTAAGATCCATTTTCCTTTATAGCCCATAATTTATGAACCTTATCTAATTCGAAGGCAGTTCAAACTTAATCGACAACATATGCTTTAGTAAACCTTAAACTAAGTTTAGCAATGGATTAATGACATGATAACTAATAATGATAATTTACTCATTCTAAATTCTCGATTAATTGATATTTAGTTAGATTTCGAGACTTACTCTACCTTTTAATTTAAGCCATTTAGTACAAGTACACAATGATCTTGTGTGTTAGGATTTAACTAATCAAATTTATATACGAACTTGACCTAATTAATTAATTGTTACCTATGCTTAGTTGTCTTGATCCAATGAGCAACTTCATTGGATGAAGTTACATTTGGGGTATATATACGAGGATGATATAGTGGTTAGCCACTTAACTATTAAGATGGCTTAGTTGTTAATTGATAGGAGGTAGTCATGTCGAAATCACATTCATTGAAAGTGAAGAAAAGCTATAGTGGGCATTGTACAATGGTAGGGGACATGTGTATAATACATTATGGATGGATTGCAATTGACAATGTTTAAATAATAGCAATGAACCTTGTATGAGATTACTTTTTGGTGCTTGCACTGGAATTCAAATGTTCCTACAATCCCTGATAGCCCATTGGGAATGGACATCTATATTCCCATCTTATCACTATAAAGTTATGAATATTCCTATGCCGAGTGTTTTAGGTTATGTTTAACTATATTTACAAGAAATGAAAATGCTTGTTGCACTAGAAATAGTTCGAGGTGTGACATGTCGTGTATGGTTGTGAATACTAACGTGCTAATTTCTCTTAGAGCTCACTTTTAAAATTTTACAAGTGAGGATTACTATGTTAACTTCATGTACAATGTAGTAGGTTACAAACTTGATGTACTAGGGACTAGTGGGATGATTGTTTCGCTAACAATTAACTGCTTGATCATTATCTTAGTTATTCTCCATATTCACATGCTTAGACTATCTTATTGTTATATTCGTATTATGAGACTTTTACTGGGGGCATATAATATGGTATTTCAAGTATTGCTAATCCTTATGATGATGTCCAGTACCTAGGTTTATGGCCTTTAGAAACTATTTTCAAGTTAAATTATCTTTTTATATTTAATAAGTAAGCCAACTTAACTGATCGATTTTTTAAAAATTTAATAAAGGATTTCTTTAATCCGAAGTTAGATAAAAACCCACTCAAATGTTAGAAACACCTTAATATGAACTATTTAAGTAAGATACATGGTGGATTGCCATACCCTTTAGACTTGAGGCATGACAAGGACTAAGATGTTTGGAATCAGGGAGAAAGAAAAAGGAATTGGACTTTAATATTTTGCTTTAACATAAGGGAGATACATGGAAAGAGATGATTGTTTATTATTAGAGAAGAAAACATTCATGTACGGGGTTGTCTCGCATTTATTTGTGAAACTTGTTTAATTGACATGTATCATGTATGTTATGGAAGAGCTGACTTTTCTTTGAGAGTTCCCTGCCGTGAAATAAAATTGTAGATTTCCATTGGTTCGACTTACTTACATGTAGTAAATCCTTGACTATAAATTTTATTCAACTTTTCAATGGAATTTCATGGGTAATTTAACAATATTTTATTAATCGAGATTACACACCGAAATATTAATAGCTAGCTTTTATTTGTTACTTAGGCTCTTACCTTATATCTCTTATAAGATGCTATCCTCCTATTTGATCTTACCTATTTTGAAATCTTGTTAGTGGACTATTACTAACATATCATTTAATAATATTATTAATTCTAATGCATGAGGGAAATTATTTTTAGGTTCTTAAAATATATTCTTTTTTATCTATTTTAATATAGGTATGCATACTCTGTAAAATACCACTTCTGTAGATATATTATTATAAATACTTCATAAAAATTGTAGAGTTATGTACTATTATTAAATATGAAACGATATTTTATACATGAAGCACTTACTCATGTGAATATACAACAAGCAACACTACATATGCCTAAGAGAGCATTCAACAAGTATTTAATATATTGAATATGGAAAATAATTATATTTGTATAAAATGTAGTTTTTACGTAAGCCATGCCATATATAGTCCACAAACGTGTGGATATATACATTTAAATATAGATTTTATAGATCTATTCACAAATATAAAGCAACCATTAGCTTATACATAAAGCTTGTATATGTAAATATATGGACTATTTTATAGTTATTAGAGATCAATAATTATATATAAAAATAATAATACTAATACCAAATTATTCAGGAGCATATATTTTATATCAATTTATAAAAACTTACATATTCATTACAAGATATAATCCTTTTGAAAAGATTATGCATAATATGAGATTATCATTTATTATATGAGAAGCATATTGATATTTTGTTTGTAAGTAGATAAATAAATATAGAATCTTTTAAAAATACTATTGCAATTATGAATTATGTTGTCATATATTTATATTATGTATTTTGAAATCTTTTGACACACTCTTCTTAGTGTTAATATCATAATGTACTATAAATTTTTATTATTAGCACCTTTAAAACCTTTGAAAAAGTTATAATCTTATGGCAAAATATTCTTCGTCATTACTATAACTTAGAAGTACTTATGTTTTGTATTATCTTATTCAATTTCAAAATAGTATTTTGAAATTTTTGTGATGTCGCAAAATAGATTAATCTTGACCTTGTCATAGATAGTTGAGCTAATGATATACTTATTTTAAGTAATTGTGAAAAGATCCAAATGCCACTGATTTAAGTATAGTCTTAAAGGTTAAAAGAAACACAAACCTTATTTTGAAGCTTTTTTTTCTAATAGATGTATCTTTTTATACAAATGACCACACATTAAGAATGGTTGCATCTTTATGTAATTTATGTAAAATGAAATAGCTCTTTGTAATCATAACGTTTTATTTATATATTTCAAAAAATTATCTAGGTATAGTATTAATGTATATGGGAATCTTTGCTGTCTTATACAATATAGATGACGAATTAATTAAATAAATTTAAAAATAAAAAGTAGTTATAATTATAGATTAATGTGTCATTCTATAGAGAAAAACCGCATGTTTTAAACAATATTATTATTATTATTATTATTAAGGGTTGGATCGGTCTCAATAAAAATACAAACAGGACTATAGAAAAATACTTATTATTATATAGCATTTATTTATTATTTTGGGGCACTAACAAGTAATGGGAAAAAGGAAAATAATATTTTTTTAAATAATTTCGAAAATGCTGCATTAAAAAATAATCTTAAAACTACCATACATAAATTCAGGTTTACAAAATGCGAATTTGTTTTGAACTAAAATTGATTTTTGAAAAGCCAAATTTCGGTACCTGCTTTAAATTTAACTTTTGTGATCCCAATTTGGTGTAATGAGCCTAAGATTGACTCTTCAAAAGCCAGTATCAATATAAAAGATGAAATGAATAATCATGAAGTGCATGTGTAGTGCTTGGCACTTAGGGAAATGGGATTGAAGTTTTGGGTTTGATTCTTGGTAGTAAGTTCCCTTTTTTTGTTGTGTAATAAGCCTAATATCGGCTCTTCAAAAGCCGATGTCAATATAAAAGATGAGATGAATCATCATGAGGTATATGTAATGTAGTGGTTGGTGCTTGGGGAAATGGGATTGAAGTTTAGGTTTTGATTCTCACCAAGGACTTCACTTTTTTTGTTTTTCCCTAAGCAAAGGAAAAAAAGGGAAACATCACAAACAAAGGCGTTAGTCGAGATTGAAACCTAAATCTATCAAATTAATGCCTAATGCCCTTACCACTGAATACAACATGAATATAACACAATCTTGATAATTATTGTACATAATTAAATAATAGTTGGCTTTTGAAAAGCCAAATTAAAGATAAGTAACTAAATTCGGCTTTTCAAAAATTGATTTTAGTTCAAATTAAAATTATGGGGATTATTTTTGAAAAACATTCTCTTTCCTCCCTTATAGATAGTAAATACCCATATCTCCTCCTATAGCCTCTCTCTCTCTCTCTCTCTCTCTCTCTCGTGTTTGATTCATGTTCTTAGGAAGTGTTTCTCTTGGGTTCAGGTTAACGTATGTTCCATGTATCCTTTTCTTGATTATTCTATTCTCGTTTCTGTTAATGTTATTTTTTTATGAAGTTTTCAATTTTAGTTTGCCATACTATTCTTATTATGTATTTGAAGGATCAAATAATAAAATGGTTCAAAAAGTGCATGTTTAAAATATCAAGGATTACGTATCTTGTTTCGAAGAATAAAGGGAATGAAATTGGAAGTCCTAACCCAAAATTTAGTTTGATTATCGTTTCTCGCTTTATGTTTTCTCCATGTTATTATATTCAAATGGTATATTTCGAGTGTTTGACATAATGGCCCATTTGTTAAATCTTATTATTCTTATGATTTATGTGTTATTTTTCTGGGTCCTATTTGGTTATTTACTTTATGCTGAACTTTTAGAGAAGTTACGCTAGATTTGTCAATAGAGGTTATGTGTTGCAACGGTAGCTTTGTTGTTACTGAAAGTGTGGATCTTTTTGATGTTTTCTTGGTTGTTACATACAATCGAGTTATTTCTTGAAAATGTTGTGGGTAAGATGTGGAAAAGGAGAACATGACCCCTTTTAGATTATGCGAATTCTGTCATCTCCATAGGAGAGAGTTAGGGTTAAGTGCATCAAAACCTGGTTTTTCTTTTCTACTTTAGTGCTAGATTTTATCCAATTTAGGCTAACTCTTGCATTAACTAAAAAGCTACATATCTTTAGTAACGTTAAATCCAGTACATTTCTTCTTCCTCATCCTTAGGGATGCAACTGGGCAAGTTCTTATAGGATACCCAACTCATTTGATCCTACGAAAACCCTATAGGATATAGTGTTGGGTTTTGGGATATTATTAAAGAACCTATAAGATTTAGGGTAGGGTTTTTGAATTAAAAAAATCTAATGAAAAACTCTATTCGATAAGAAATAATAAATTATTTCGTTGAATTTATCTTATCTTTTATTGTTAAGAAGATTGATAAGCATATTAAGCATTTGTTTATACAAATTCTTTAAGAATATACTAACAATAACTTAAAATCAAACTTAAAATAAAATATTTTATGTAATTAAGGTGGGATGATTTAGTATTGGGTACATGATGACTTTAGGGGTGGATTTTAGTAATAAGAGGAAAAACCTATAGGGTTTTAAGAAACCTAAAATTCTATAGAGCCGATTCATATGCTTTTTATAAGGTTTTGGGATATGTAAAACCTTACAAGGGTGGGTTTGAGTTTTATAAAACCCTTTTCAAACCTACTTAATTGCATCCTTACTCATCCTCCTCATCCCCAGAATTGTCACAGGGCATTGGCCTCATTGATTTTTTCCCCTCATGCATTGGCTGATGGATGCTTATCCTAGAAACAAATATATAGGGGATGAAATGGTTACACTACGTCGGAGGTCACAACCTCATATTAATACATGATCCCTAATTAGTTGATCTCTAAGTGGAAAAGTACATAGTGGTGTAGCTTTGATTATATTTATGCTTTATTGTCAATACATTAAGCTTTTGGTTGTTGATAATATAATTAATGGTATATTGGAAACTAAGATACGAAGGGATAACATAGAATGACATTAGGGATTGGTGAGATTGTTTATTGAAAATGAGGTTGCTCATTTAACTTGTGGTTTTTTCATGTTAGCATATGAATTTTGATTACTTCGCACTTATATTGGATTAAGTTGACATTGTTTATGATATTTCAAAAGTTCAATTGTCAAAATAATACTAATTAGTGGAAGTTTAGCTTGGCTCTTCATAGCTGGTGTCAAGTGTAGTGATTTATGTTCTGATGTTAAAATTCTACGATGAAATGTAACTAGAAAGCACATAATCTTTGAATGTAGAGACTAAGACCAAATACGGCTAGAATTAAGGGTATTAATATTTAGTGTATTTTCTTTATATTTTTTAGATGCCCGATTATAGGATTAAATAGCAAAAAAGGAAAATAGTTTGTTACAGAATATTCCCTCATAAGATAACATAATATAATATGTTGCCACATATAAATCTATCCATGTGTAGCCTCACTAACTATATTCCTATTTGTAGTTACTAATAGGAGGCTTAAGCTTTCAACTAATAGGCCCATAGCCTCAACCCTGTCCTTTATTTATAGAAACAACATTAGTTAACTCTTCAAATTGTTTCAAAACATAACACTTCACTTCCCTCCTCTTACTTCAAAGATCATGAAACCTTAAACTAGCTTCAATTCGTTCATCATCACCCTGCCTTACGAAACCTTTATCCATAAGGGAGGATTAGGAAATCTAAGAGCTAAGTTTTTGAGAAACTCCCACATCGCGTCACATTGTGGTCTATTTTTCTACTTGACTAACCCTAAGTTTGCTATTGCAGATCCTCGACAGACAAACTTTTGTTCTAAGATCTCTTTGGGTTCCAATTTATCACCATTAGACGATAGAGGAAGCTCAATAGATGATTGGATCTCTTTCCAAGTATGTACTCCTTTAACTATGACACATGGAAAGTAGGTGTTGCTTCTTCAAGGTTGGACATACGGAGGAACACCACAACAAAGTGAGTAAAAAAGAAACAAAAGAAAGCTAGCAAAGTTCGGATAGCTATCAACTGGATAAGATACACTAATCGATCCTACTTAGCCTACAATCTATCGGATATAACTCATTGGTTTGAATTGAAGGGTCACTCGCCACTACTCCTTACTAAAGGGAATAGATAAGAATTGAAAGAAGATGAGAACACTAGGGTTGCTCAAAAGGGAACTTATATAAATTTTGATATTGAAGATTGTTGTCTACGTATAATTAAGTGGGAGTTTATATACTCATCCACTAGGGTCACTTTACATGTATGAAAAGATAAAAAAATGTATTCTTATAATTAAGTTACATAAGAAATACTTGAAAGGGTAAAAGAGATAAAAAATATTAAATATGGAAAATAAAGAATCCTTATGGAATATTATGCTAGAAGACACGTGTTGATCAATGGCTAGGTGTCTAAAATATAGTACAAGTGGATGAGAAGAATTTACAGTTAGGGGTTAACTTAATTTGGATCAAGTTGGGGCCCAGCCAGTCCCAATGTAGAGTAGTCAGCTTGGGTTGGGATTGGATGTTTGTGGTTGGCTTGAGAGCTCAGTTAGGATAGTCTTAGGGCTATATGCTTGAATATCCTGTCATAGTACAGTTGTTCGACAGGTTTGGTACATGTGAAAGTTAGGTAGTCAAGTCAACAAAAAAGGGAAACACAGAGGTTGGGATAGGAATTTTTGTCTCGAATAGGGCTTAGAGTTAGTATTCTCTAAGTGAGTCTTTGAAGTCCTTTAGCTCAACTTCATGTAATTGGTCTAAGGGTTTGATTCCTATCATTGTGTCTCTAAGAACATATGGTAGGTGCTGTAAGGGTAGGTAGTCATATAGAATCTCTAAGGGAGTCGATTGAGCATGAGAGTGGTAATTTGTATTATACCACCACTTTGCTAAGGCTAAGAACTCACTCTACTATTTGGGATTTTCACTTATCATACAGTGTAGATAGGTTTTTAGGCACTTGTTTACGACCTCCATCTAGCCATCAGTTTTGGGGTAGTAAGCAGTAGATAACCTACTCTCCACACCTTGCAATGTAAAGAACTTACACCGAAATTGGCTTATAAACTTCAGGTCCTTATCACTTAAAATAGTATTAGATAGTCCATGAAGTTTGTAAACATGTTCTAAGTAAATACATGCTACTTACTAGCATTATAAGGGTATGATAGCCTTATAAAATGTGCATATTTACTTAGTCAATCCACAACAACCATGATCATATTTTTGCCACGTGACTTGGGTAATCCCTCTATAAAATCCATGGAAATGTCTAGCCAACACCCGTGGGGAATACTAAGAGGTTGTAAGAGTCCTAGTGTTGCAACATTCTCGTATTTGTATTTCAGGCAAGTGTTACATTCCTTAACATACTATCTTATGTCTCTTTCCATGCCAAGCCAATAGTAAACAGCATGTAGCCACTCATAAGTGGCTTGAACTGCTGAGTGACCCCTAATACCCCATTATGGTAGATTGATAATAGCTTCTGTTTCAATTATGCAATTGGCCCTATAAAACCTTTTCCTTTTCTTTTCAACAACTCATGCTCATAGGCATAATTAGGCACAACTTCTCCCCCCTTAAGCTTTGCTATCAATCCTTCATGGTTAACCTGGCCATGGATGCTTTTCTTAATTTCCTCTATTAAATTAGGTGAAGTTGTTATGGTGCAAGTCAATCCTTTTAGATCAACTACAGTACTTCTGGATAGTGTATCGGCCGCTCTGTTGGTGTAGCCATTTTTGTATTGAATTTTATAGTATAACCCTAGAAATTTGGTTAGCCATTTTTGTTGGTAGGGGGTGTTCACTCTTTGCTTAAGGAGATACTTGAGACTTTGATGATTTGTCTTTATGATGAAGTGTCTATCGACTAAATAATGCCTTCATTTATCCATAAGGAATGCCAAGGCTAGCATTTCTTTTCATAAATAGATAGTCCCCTTTATTTGGGACCTAATGGTTTGCTTAAGTAGGTAATAGGATGCAAATCTTACATTAATACTATGCTAACACCCTCTTCAATTGCATCTGTTTCTATGGTGAATGGCTTGGTATAGTTTGGTAATTTCAAAATTAGTGAACATGTTAAGGCTCTTTTCACCTTTCGGAAGGCATCTTCTACTGCATAATTCTACATAAAGCTATTCTTTTTCAAAAGTTGTGTCAAAGGCTTGGTAAGCAACCCGTATCCTTATATGTACCTTCAATAATACCTAGCTAACCCTAGAAACCCTCGCAATTGAAACACATTGACAGGTCTCGAGTAATTGGTGACAGCTAAAATTTTACTTGGATTAGTGGAGACTCCTTGTTGTGTTATAATGTAACCTAAGTATTCAATCTGCGTCACTCCAAAAACACCTTTTGAGGAAGTGACTCTCCTTTTTTAACACATCAAGTACCCTTTTGAGGTGCATTTGGTGCTCACTAAGGGTCTTGCTATAGACCAAAATGTCATTAAAAACTACTAATACAAATTTCCTCTAAAACTCTTGAAATAAGTCATTTGTTAACCCTTAAAATGTTGATGGTGCATTAGTTAGGCCAAATGGTATAACTGTGAACTTGTAATGGCCTTCATGAGTCTTGAAGGTGGTCTTGTAAATATCCCTAGGATCCATTCTAATTTGATGATATCTAGATTTTAAATCAAGTTTGCTAAAATATCCTACAAGGGAATAGGATACCGATCTTTGATAGTTAGCTTATTCAACTTGTGGTAATCAATATACATCCTCCAAGAATTATCCTTTTTCTTAACCAAAACAATGAGTGAAGAAAAAGGACTTATGACTTGGCATAATCATTCCTTGTCTTAGCATTTCTTTCACCATGTTTTCAAGCATATTTCCTAATGCATTGGAGTACTTATATGGCCTCAAATTCACTACTGTTGATTTGTCTTTCAAAGGGATGTGATGGTCATGTTGTGTTTGTGATGGTAAGGAATTAGGTTCTCTAATGAGTTCATAATAGGTATCAACAACATCTAATAATGCATGATGCACAAATTGTTTACTGGTTTTATTAACACTTATGTTGTTTACATGCACTAAATAGCATTGTGGGAGAGAAGTACCTTTATCAAACTCTTTAGAGAGAGCCTTACCTTCAATAAGTGACACTATGTCTTCATGACCAATCAATGTACAAAAAACTCCCCGGTGTCAAAACGATGCACTTTGATGCGGGAGGTTCCAAGTGATATTTCCCAATTGCGTGAGCTAGGGTATTCTAAGAACCACATCATAACCATGTAAAGGCAATAAATACACCACTAATGAGAACACATGCCCTTGTCTTTACACTTTAAAGGCATTAATATTAATAGTAGTTACCAAAAGATAACCTTCAGCTATAGATACCTTGATTGAGTTAATCTTTTCCACCTTGTATCCTAATCTTCTAACAGCATGCATATCTAAAAAATTAAGAGAGGTACTACTATCAACTAGCATCTTTAGTTTCTTTTCCTTATGGTACCCTTAAAACTTCATAACATGATACTCCTTGCCACCCCCTAAAGAGTAAAGGGTCAGCTTCGAAAGGTCACCCTCAAGGCATGCATCACTCTTTAGTTTACTCTCTTCTTCCTCCCATGCACAGTCCCTTTCCTCTTTTAGTACCATCATTTTGAGTCCCTTCTGCTTGCACTTATGTTTGGGGCTAAGTGGCTTATCATACCAAAAGGATTGGCATTTTCTTTGTTTCTCATTGAGTTCTACTAGTGTCATCTTCTAGGGTTTGATAGGAGCTGTTGGGGTGGTTTGGTTACGGTTGGAATAAGTCTTGGGTGTGTAGGTAGTGCTTCGGTTGGTTTTGGGTGGCTGTTGGAGATGTACATTGGCTGGTGGTGTATAGGAGTTGAAGGGTCTGGAAACTTTAAGGTTAATTTTTAAAGAATTAATTGTTGCTTCTTGGAGTTTGGCTAGGGTATAAGCTTCTTATAGGGTATGTGGTCTAAACATCCTCACTAGATATTGCAATTTGGATTTCAAACCACTAAGGAAGAAACTAATTTGAGTATGTTTAGGTAAGGATACCATGGTAGAGAGGAACTTGAACTCATCTATGTATTCTTATAAGAAAGCTTGTTGGTGTAGTTCCTTAAATTCAGAAGTAATGTCCTCGTAACTTTTTGCCTTAAACCTCAACTACAATCCTTAAATTAGCTCATTGCAAGTAATTGGATTCACATCAGTTTAAATTAGCTCAATGTAAGTAATTGGATTCACATTAGTGTGATTTTTGACGAATGTATAATTCCATTATAGGGCTAAACCTTCCAAATGCGTAGCAACCATTCTTACCCTAAAGACATCAAGAGTTGCATCCAATTCCAAGTAGTGTTATTCTTTTATAAGCCATGACCTTAAGTCATTGCCATCAAAGACTGGAAACTCCAATTTGGTGGACTTTGTGGGTACTAGATAAGTGCCATCTTATTGTACAAATGGATTAGGGGTCTATACATTAATGGGCATTTTGTTGCAGTTCCCATGTCAAAAATTGTAGCAAGAGTTGCTACATTACTGCTTCTAATTGCTTGCACTTGATGTTTAGGGTCCAACAATGATGAACCTTACTTGTCTAATAGTATATTGAACATCTTTGTAAAATTTTTAATCAATTGATTGTTCTTCTCATCTTGTTCATTCCTCTAGGTTTCCAGCTACTCCATTTGTTTTTACATCAAGGCATGTACATAATCATCTATGCTACAACCATTATTGGGCTCGACCATCTACTATAGTAGCTCTAATACCAAATGGTGTCAAGTGTAGTGATTTATGTTTTGATTTGAAATTTCTAAGATGAAACGTGAATTGAAGGCACACAATCTCTAAAGACTAAGACTAGATATGCCAGAATTGGGGGTAACAGTGTTTAGTGTATTTTCTTTATATTTTTTAGAGTACTAAATAGCAAAAAAGGAAAATAGTTTGTTATAAAATATTCCTCCACAAGATAACATAATATAATATGCTTCCATGTATAAATCTAAGCATATGTAGCCTAATGAACTCTTATCTATAGTTACTAATAGGAGGCTTGAGCTTTAAACCAATAAGCCTATTTAATTAGTAAGAGGCCTATAGACCAAGCCTTATCCTTCATCCATAGAAACATTAGTTAACTATTCGGATTGTACTATAACACAATACTTCGTTTTCCCTCCTCTTACTTCGAAGATTATGAGACCTTAACCCAGCTTCAATTTACACATTAGTGGCTTTATGGATATTGACATTCTATAGAAACTTTTTATTATAATTTTAGCCTTTTTCTAGAGATTATCTAAGTTTTAGAATTTAGATAACTCTAGAAAATAGATGTAATCGGTAAAAGGATTAGCTTCGTGATCCCATTTAATTAGATATGACTTTATTGCTATTGTTTTAATGTTTTTGTCTAATCGTTTAACTTACTTTTTCACAAGAAATCTCCTCAAGTTTGTGCTGTAATTTGGCTATAATCAATTGACTTCCTTGAACAATTTACATTTAATACAAAACGGTATCATCTCATTACTTCATATCATATTTAATATTTGTTAATTATATATATTGCAAGCAATCATATTTGCTTGATTTATTAAAGGGTATTGTGATCATTGTCTTTTTTTTTCAAAACTATTTCATTAGAGGTTTTGAACTTGTGAGTAATACTTGCATTATCTTTGCTAATGTTAAAATAAGGAAGCGTAGGTATTCCATGCATACTAATGCCTCCTCCACTCGTCCGTATATGTATATCCACTTGTAACTCTATTTTATACCAATTGTTATTAGTGTCCAACAACTTATTTATATCTAGATGAAACAATATATATTCATTATATATATATAAATTCATTTTATTCTTACTTTTTCTTTTTTGGTTTATTTTCGAATTTATTCTATATCAATACTACACTACAAAAATACAAGATTTAGTAATTAAATATTGCACCAAAGTACCTTTTTTCTTTTCCGGTGATTTTGTTATTCCAATGCAACGAAATAGCCATTGCAAAAATATATATACATCGTTCCTTTTTCCCCCCTTTTGCAACAATATTTTATTAGTGATAAAATTTGAAAATTTATGATTATTTATTCATTGTATATACTACTTTGTTATTAGTACTTTTCATTTATTAACTGTATTTTCTTTAAATTTACTTTTAAGCAACAAAATGCACAAAATATTATTTGTGCATTAATGTCATTACAATAGTGTTAAAAAAAAAAACAAATAAACAATTTGCATATTTGTTGCATTATGAAAAAATAAATCACCACAAAAAAAAAATTTTTGCTCAATATTTCATTACCATAACTTGATTTTCTTATAACATTACAAATTTATATTCAGAATTAAATTTTACTTTAAAAAATTTATCTTATAACTACCTGTCTATCTCTTTACATATATATATATTAAAACAACAGTTTCAATCAAGTTTTTTGAGTTTGCTCTATTAACTTTCATATTTTATTAATCTAAGTACACATCTCGTCTAAATATTACTTCAAAAAGATAACCATGATATTAGTTTAACCAATTATGCTCATGTTTCTTTGAATTGCTAAAACAAAACAAAATATAAAGCAATTTAATAGTTATTTTTTTGGAATAAATGGCGATTAATGAAGAATTTGAAGGATGCTTATGTATTCACAAACTAGTAAGATTTCTAAAAATGTTAGTTAAGCATACGTTGTTTATAGTTCCAAAATTTAGAGAGTTTTTTTTTAAAAAGTATAGCTTTTGTAAAGAGTAGTTGAACTAAAGGAAGATATTTTCATGTGTATAAATCTTCTATATTATTTTGAAGATTGCAGAGATAAAAGACTTTCTTTATATGGATATAGTAGGAGTTATTTTAGATTAAAGAAGAATAATAGCAAAGTCGAGAAATTCTTGATATTATGATTAATGTTTACACCATCCTTACCTTCTCTAAGTCGTTTCATTCCCTTATAAATCTACTACTCTTTCTTTCTTTGTCATTGATAATACACATTATTCATTGTAACTTTAATATTTCCAATAGTGATTTTTTTTTTTTACACACTCTCTCTTATACACTTATATTGAATTTTGGCATACTTAGAATCTCAAGTTTTATAATGATTTTACTTGTAATAATAAATAGATTAAGTTATAGATCTTTGAATTTAATTAATAGAAAATTATCATGTTCAAGAGTTGATGAAGGTTGAAACTTTATTATGAGTCTATTATTAAAGTTATTGTATTAGTGGTATTGACTCGGGATTTGGTATTCTCCTTTTTCATAAAAGATGCAAGGTAACACTTAGTTGGTTTGGTTTGGCTTAAGGAAAATTTTGCTTCTTAATGTAATTTCAATGTTGCATTTATGGTGATGTTGTGATATCGGGGATATATTGTCATGGGATAAAGTTTTTTTGTGCGTTTATTATTAACTAACTTGTTATAGAACAAAAGAACTATCTAAAAAAGTAGTACCTACCCCACAATTAATTTTTTTGGATGGTTTTTAATGAGCTACCAAATAGAGCATGCCATATTAAGCTAAATTTATTGTACTGAAAATATGTTTTACTTGTAATCGTCTCTTTTCCTAATATATATATATATTATATATTGATATATTGGATCTCAATGTGAATATCTATTCAAATCTATATATTTATTATTCTCTAAAATTAAATATCTTTTATTTACTTTCATAAGTTGTGAATAATATAACTTTCTTATTTTCCACTTATTATTGACTTTACTTAAGTTAACTTTGTATAAAATATATGATATAATATATACATATATATCTTTACTTCGCCAAAAAAACAAAAAAGATTTAGCAACGAAATATTGTCAAAATACCTTTTTTACGGCAATTTTGTTATTCTAATGTAACGAAATAACTATTGCAAAAAGATATATATCTCATTCTCTTTTTTTTTTGTCCTTTTGTAATAACATCTTTTATTGTCTTTTTATTAGTGATGCATTTTGATAATTTAAAACTATTTATTTATCGTATATATTGCTTTGTTGTTACTACCTTCTGTTTATGAATTATATTTTCTTTGAATTTTATATACAAGCAAAAACATACATAAAAATTTATTTGTGCATTTTTATGTCATGTTATTATAATAATGTTAAAAAAAATAAACAATTTACACATTTGTTGCATTAGCAAAAAATAAATTGTTGCAAAAAAATATGTTGCTGCAATATTTCATTACTATAGCTTGAAATATTAAAGCTAATACATATAGAATAGAGTAAATATAAAAATAAATAGAAATAAATATGGATAATTAAAATAAATGGAATTCTATTTTGAATATTTCAAATTAAAAATAAATAAAATAATTTCTTTGAATTCCTTTTCTTTAGAAAAAAAAAAAAGTAAAAGAGAGAAAGTTTTATTTATTTTCTATATCTACAAGAGCAATATATATTTATAATGAATATGAAAAATAGAAGCAAGTTAAATAGAAATAAGATTACAATTGATTTTTTTTAAAACGAGATATATACCAAAACCAACAACTAATGACTCGATGAAAATATTATTTTGACTAACTAGTTATAGTTGTGGATGCCTTGATAATTAATTTCAATTGAATCGATTATATTGAAAAGCTAATGATGGTGAAGCTAATGTGCTATCTAATGCTACAACCAAATCTCTAGATTTTGAAGAAGAACGCAAAGGTAAGAGATGGAGATCTGACAATTTTAAAGTTCGTAAGTATTTACAAAGATATAAGTAAAAAAAGATGCAATGCGTGTAGGAATATCTATTATTGGTGGGTCTAAATATGGAACATTAATCCTACTTTGATATATAGGAAAATTGTAGTTTCCTTATTAAATATCATAATGATGGCGAAATGATGATTGATTAGATAAGAAAATTAAAATCAAGAAAGTAGATTACAATAATTGAACACAATCTTCCTTAAATATAGTAGCATCATAAAATTTATACAGCATTTCAACCCCTATTATATTCCCATCTTTAAGAAAATGACAACATTTAATGTGTGAAATTGTACTTAATTGAAAAAGAGAAATTGAAAAATGTTTTAAAATTTTTTTTTGGTAAAATCTGTTTGACATCTGACTTATGGGTGGCTAGTAAGAGTGAGAGAGGTTGCTCACTTTATCGATGAGAATTAGTAACTTACCAATAAAATTCTTTACTTTCATGATGTGCCTTGAATTGTCAAAAAAAATATTTGATTTTTTGAAAGATTGAGACACAATGGCTTCTTATGTTCTTAGTATTCCAATTACTGCAGTTACTTCTGAGTTTGCTTTTCATATTTGTGCTCGTGTTTTTACCAAGTATCTCAGTAGCATGCTTCCTAAAAACATGAAGTTTTGTTTGCATACATAATTTGTTACAAGGATTTAATTGGAAAGGTAGTTTTTTTCATGTAAATAACACGTTTCTCAATTTCTAATTTTAAACATTTGTTATTTGCTTCTAATTATTTGTTGCCTTTTTAATTGTAGATTGTTACAAGGATTTAATTGGAAAGGTAGTTTTTTTTCATGTAAATAACACGTTTCTTAATTTCTAATTTTAAACTTTTGTCATTTACATCTAATTATTTGTTGCCTTTTTAATTGTAGATGAAGGTGGGAAAAGACTTGAAACAACATTATCAAGGGAGAATTCAAATGTGGTGATTGATGATGATTAATGTTATCTTAGAACATTGATGTTGTATAGGAGTATTACAGGATTGGGTAAATGAATACTTTTGTTGTTTTTCATTGAGGAACACATTCTATTTTGTTTTGGATTTCTAATTCTTTATGTATCTCTATCACCTATAGCTTCATTAGTCTTGATTAGGAAATTATGGTGGCATATCTTCATGGCCTTAGGACATTTTAGAGTGCAATTATTATTTCTTGCATGGGATTGAGCTTGCATTACTTAACAGCAAAATGTGAATTGTTGTTTTAATTTCATTATAAAGCAAGTGCATGCAAATGCCATTGTTTTAGTAATGTGTTGTTCCAACATATATGAAGTCCATTTCATCTTGTTGTTGTATCTTCAATCTTCATCTTCCTTTATAGATACAGGTATAAATTGAGAATGAAAATTATATTGAAGATAATTTATTTTTAGTGTCAACTGTTAGAAATCAATTATATAAAAATAATAAAATTTACTTTTAGTGGGTTAATGGGTTAAATGGGTGAAATGAGTTGGTTAGCCCATTTAACCTAACAAAACGTAAGAATGGTTGGCCCGTTTAACTTACCAATTCATTAATATAGGTTAAATGGGCTAGTTGGTAGGTTAGCCCGTTTAACCTACCAGCTTGTGTAGGTTAGGTTAAACTAGTCAAAATCTAGCCTGTTTAAAGATGAGCTAAAATTTACTAGTTTGTTTAACTGGTGAACTAAAGTAGGTTAAACCAGGTTGGCCCATTTAATCCACTTTTACACCTCTATTTTTATTGAGGACATGTGTCATAGACTTTTATGTATTGTGTTTTTAGACCCTATGTATATGGGCTAAGAGTGTTGACAATTTATGGTTGTGCATACCTTGATTATATTTTAAAGCCTTATGAGGCTAACCCTTATGATGATATCTAGTATCTACATTTATGGCCTTTAGAAACTATCTTCAAGTTAAATTTTCTTTTTATATTTAACTAACATTTTTTCTAAAATTTAATAAAAGATTTCTTTAATCTAAAATTAGATATTAACCACTCGAATGTTAGGAAAGCTTTAATATAAACTATTTAAGTATGATATTTGGAGGACTAACATACCCTGTGGATTCAAGGCACGACAATAACTAAGATATTTGAAATAAAGGTGAAGGAAAAATGAACCAGACTTTAATATTTTGCTTTTATAGAAGAGAGCTACATAGGAAAGAGAATACTATTTGCTAATAGAGAAGAAAACATACCTATATGGGCTTGTCTTGAATTTATCTATGAAGCTTTTATGATTGACATGCATGTTGTGGAAGAGTTAACTCTTCTTTGAGGGTTCTATGCTGTGTAATAAAATTGAGGATTTCCTTTGGTTTAGCTTACTCTTGTGTAGTAAATCTTTGACTATACCTTTTATTTAACTTTTCAACAAAATTTCATGGGTAATTTAACAATATTTTATTAATCGAGATTACACGTTGAAATATTAATAGTTAGCTTTTATTTTTTACTTAGGCTCTCATCTTGTATCTCCTATAAGGTGCTATTGCCCTACTTGATTTTTACTTATTTTGAAATCTTGCTAGTAGACCATTACTAACATCATCATTTAATAATAATATTATTACTAATGCATGAGGGAAATCATTTTTAGGTGCTTAAAATATATTCTTATTTATATATTTTAATATAGGTATGCATACTTTGTAAAATACAACTTCTATAGATAAAATTATAAATACTTTAGAAAAATTATAGAGTTAAGTACTAAAATCAAACATAAAATGATAGTTTATATGTAAAAGTGCTTATTCATGTGAATATACAATAAGCAATGTTACATATTATTAAGAGAGCATTCAAAAAGTATTTAATATATTGAATACAAAATACGATTATAGCTAGTATAGAAGATACTTTTTGTGACCATGCCATATGGTTCATATAAGTTTGCATATATAATTTAAATATATATATTATATATCGATTCACAAATATAACGTAACTATTAGCTTATACATAAAAGCTTGTGTATGTAAATATATGGGCTATTTTATACTTATTGGAGATCAATACTTATATATATATATATAAATAATAATTGTTACGCTCTAACCTAGAGAGTCGTAATAGTCTTGTAATATAAACCAACTTATGCTATAAGTTAATCGCTTTAGCTGATAATGTAGGTATAGCCTATACAAGGCGTTCACTACTTTATTGCTTGGAAGCGTCTCATTCAGTACCTAGTAGGAATCAACTTGTGATGTAACATTTAAAAATAGATTCTAAAAATAATTTTTACAACTTAAAGTTTGAGTAAAAATCAAGTTAAAAGTTATACGAAAGATAAAACCTTATATTTAAATAAAAATCCAAAAAAATATATTGTTATGGAAAGATATAATGTTTACTAAAATTTCACTAAAATCTACAAGCTTGTAGAGCATGGAATAAATTTCATTGATTGAAAACTAGGGGTCACCTGAGGAGAGCCTATTAGTTTTTTTAGAAGTTAGTATAGTCGATAAAGCAAATAAAAATTCAGTCAAGAAATCTTGAATCTCACTCCTCGACCTTATTTTCTAGCCTTTTAGTGAGTCTACTAAGGAAACTTAAAAAACAACTGTTGGAGAATGAGCGATAACTTGCTCAGTAAGTAAGACGAAAACAATAACACATATCTAACAACAAGCAACCAAGGTTTTCAAACAATTTTAGTTAGATGCAATACATGATCGAGCAAATGCCATTGCACGATGTTGACTAGTTATCATGAGATCAGAGAAATTACATCCCCTTTAATTCGGGTTTTGAGGAGTTTAGCACCGCACACTTGTGAATTTGGTCACCAAATCAGGGCTTGTGCAATGGAAAACATGCTCTTTCCAAGACTATCTTCAAACCACTGACCTCAACCCAGCCGTGACCCCCTCTCTTTCAGTTAGTTCGACTCAAGGTAGATACTAATGCTCATTCTCCTCGTGTGTCACTCTCATCTTTCTTTATTATCCCTAAAATTAATGTAACATCTTTAGTTTTTATAATATATATAGTATATGAGTTCAGTTTTATATTTAAATAGGTTTCTTAATTGTGTTAGGTGAGTTTTTTAAGGTGTTTATTAAATATTACTTAAGTCAAATACATTCTGACCAAGGTTCTGGCATAATATAAATTGTTGGCTAGTAACTTCTAATCAATATTTTAACTTCAATAAATTCTTAGAGAGTATAATCAAGCGACTTTCTGATATACTCTTCGATTTACAATGATTTAATATTTAATATCAACTGTCTTTAAACTTCCAATTGCTCTTATATTTTGCATCTTCCATCGAACTACTTTCTAACTGAGGTTCTAACTTAGGTTTTAACCTAGTCTTGTGGTAGTCTTATAGTATGGGCTATGGTCCAAGTAACTTCTGACTCATGTTTTAACTTTGATAAAGGTATGAAATTCATATACAAATTATTAGCTGATCTACTATCGAACTCCAAGTGTGATCAAGAATATCTAACACCAAACAACATTCTAACCTAGTTTCTAACAAAGTTTTTGACTCTTAGTCCAAAGTTAGATTCTTATTTAGGAAGTTCTTGACTTATAACTTGTCTCAAGAAATAGGATAGAGTCCAAATATGAGCTACTCTTGGGTATTGATTCTATTTTCCTAGTATATTCAACATATTCGCATTAGATACATTCTAACTTACTTTCTGACATACATTCTGACCCTATTGCTACTAATACATCTAAATTACTTTCCAGAAGTGTACAACCTACATAACGAGTAAGTATCAATTAAAACTTCAATCATTCACTTCCTTTCTCCATCATACTATCCATTATTTTATAACTATACTAAATATCTGAAAAATCTAACCTTAAATCACAAAATATCCACTTTTACTTATAAATTACCCTTCCTAAATTCATATTAAATCACTTTTAGCTATTGTTTGAAGGGAAATTTAAGGTATACTATAGTTTTAGAAAATTTTATCAATCTCTTTTAACAAAATACCCTGTCTAGTGCACTATTTACATAAAAATGGAATTTTCTCAAAAATCCGACAACTTAATTTTAGAAATTTAACCACTGAACATCAAAATATAACATCTTAGGGGTATGTCAATAAAATTTCAAGTTGAAACTATACAGATTGATTTTTCAAAAACTCGATCGAAAATTGTTGTACGGGATATTTTTCTTAAGGACCTAATATCTACACTCAAAATTTTGAAATTTTGAAATCCTTATGCAAAAATACGTAGGGAAACCAAATTTTGAAATTTTTGGAGTCTGCTTGCTATTTCTCCTAAAATTTTGATAAAATCGGAGAGATCGATGACTCGTCAGAGTCTAAGCTCTAGCTGCCATTTGAGGGTAAAGGTTTGTCTTTCTAAGTTGATGCCACTTCCTCTATCTCCAAGTGGTTTGGCTTACTCCCAGGTGGTGATTAACATAGAGAACTTGAAAAATCCCCATTTTTGCACTATTTTATCCTAATTCTTCTATCCCAACTATTCTTCTCTTGTTCTCGTTTTCTAGAGTTTTGTTATATTCCAAAATGACCAAGCTTCCATTAGGTAAGTGCTTGGAATTTTTCTGACTTAGTTGATATAGATTTTGAATTTATTTTCCTAATAAACTAAGATTTTACCTTTGGTTTAGGTATCTTCACCTCATGTTTCTTTCATTTCTAAACTTGTAGATGGCTCCTAACTTTGCCACGACATGAAATGTGTCACCAAAGTGCAGCATAATTTTTTTTTCATGCATTAATTCAATTACTTAGTAATATTCACATATTCTCAGGTACTTTTGGTAATTATGGGTTGATATACTAACATAACAATTATATTCAATGTATATACATGTCTTTTATATATTATTTTATGTATAATATTAATTATATTACTTCTATAATTTATTTCTAAGTCTTTATTATTTTTCAAAACCTAATTCTCATGTTATCGATAATAATAATATAGTAAATTTATATGATTTTGGCTATATTTTTAATATTCTATTATATTTTTAAATTTTGAGCCTACAATAATTCTTCGACTAATCTCACGAAGCCCTTCGTTAGCATCCAACTTAATCGGGTTATTTTCCCGAATGCCTTAAATTGGTTACCTAACTTAGTCGTACCAATACAAGTTTTACAATACTACCAATACCAAATTATTTGAGAACATATATTTTATATCAATTTACAAATGCTTACATATTCATTACAAGATATAATCCCAATATCAGGATATCATTTATCATATAAGAAACTAATACAACTATGACAACTTAGCTAGATCAGACTACTGAGTTTCGAAGAAGTCAAAGGAACAACAAAGGAGTGTTAAGACACTATAGAGATTATGTCTCTTTTTGATGTACAAAAAGATTACAATTAGTAGTTACAAGTCACAAATAATTATAACAACAGGTGGATACAATTTCAAATAGAATGTAATTAACTAAAGATTAGGGTTTCAACGAAATGTGATTTTTAACCTAGATTTCAAATATCTAAACATTGATCTGTAATAAGTGTGTTACGATCTATTAATCGGTACTAATATCTATGTGTTTTGATTGTTGTTTTGTAAGGTATGATAAGGTGGTGTGAATGTGAACTCTTGATTTCAAGAGATCTAGCAACTCTTAAAATTCAAGTCAGAGTGACTTAAGGCAAATTTCTTAGTATCCCTTTTCTTTTCCTTCTTTTCTTTTTATATGTTGATTCATACGGTTGTAACCTTAATCTCTAGTTAGTTACATTTTGTTTGAAATTGTACATGTCTGTTGCTATAACTATTTGTGACTTGTAACCACTAATTGTAATCTTTTTGTACATAAAAAAGAGACATAATCTCTGTAGTGTCTTGACACTCTTCTATTGTTCCTTTGACTTCTTTGAAACTCAGTAATCTGATCTGGCTGAGTTGTCACAATCGTATCATTTGCCTCCCCTTTTTGAGAATGGACCTTATCCTCAAGGTCAAAATTAGGATAATCGCATCTTAACTCCTAAAGATCCATCTAAATAGAATCTTCTAAATCTAGTGACTCCCATTTAACCAAGAGTTGTGTAACTTTGGTTCCCTATCTGTAGATGGTCCTTTTATCTAAAATAGCCAAGGGTTACACAATGACATGTATTGTGACAACCTAGGATGGCAAAGATCTATGTTCTTCCTTACGACCCTTGACTTCCTTTAGTAAAGAGACATAGAAAATAGGATGTAACCTAAATCCCTTTGGTAGAGTGAGCTTATATGCAATAGGCCCAATCTTTTGAATGACTTGAAAAGGTCTGTAATACTTCTTGATAACTTTTGAGACAGTCTATTAGCTACTATAGACTATCTACAGGGTTGAAGTTTAACATAAACATTGTCCCTAATCTCAAACTATCTATCCATATGTTTAGTATCTGATAAGGACTTTATCCTTTGTTGGGCTTGTTGTATATTCTCCTTCAACTGCTTCAATGCTTCATCTTTATTTAGCAAGTCCTAATCCATAACTTCTATAGCATTAGACCCTAAAATATAATGTGATAAGATAGGTAGCTCCCTACCATACAATGCTTGAAAAGGGGTCATCCTTGTGCTTATATGATAATTGGTGTTGTAGCAATATTTTGCCCAAGGTAGATATTTAGGCCACTCTTTAAGTTGATCCATGACAAAAGATTACAATTATTGCTCAATACATTTGTTGAACACTTCTATTTAGCCGTCCATTTGAGGAAGGTAGGGTAAACTCATCTTAACTTGAGTACCATTGAGCTTAAAAAGCTCCTACCAAAATTTGCTTTGAAAAACTTTATCTTTATTTGAAACAGTTGACTTGGGTAATCCATGTAACTTAACAACCATATAAATAAATAACTTTGCTACTCATGTCACTATATAAGTAGTAAGCAAAGCTCTCAAATGACAGTATTTAGTAAGCCAATCTATTCTACAAAAATAATTGAATACCCATGAGAAATTGGTAATCCAGTGATGAAATCATGGAAATGTCCTCAAAAACCCTTTGAGGAATGGGTAATGGTTGAAGCAATCTAACTGAACACATAGTCAACTATTTTATTTGTTGACATATGTGATAATGCTTCACAAAATTCTTGACATCCTTCCTCATATTCCTCCAGCAGAAAGTAGAACTAAGTCTTTTGAATGTCTTTAACTCCCCTACGTAACTACCCATTGGTGTAGTATGATACTCTAATATTAAGGTAGAAATAAAAGAGTAAGAATCTAGAATAAAAATTCTAGATCGATATAATAACCAATCTTCTTTCAATATTAGTGGTGGTGAATGTAACTCCCCTTTCTCAACCTTGGCTCTTAAAGCCAACCACTCCTCATTATTATGCAACTCCTGCTTTAACATTATTAAGGAATTAAAAGATGGCATAGATAGTATTAATAGTTAAAATTCATCTAAAAATTGTCTTGATAAAGCATTTGCCACTTTGTTGTCAACCCTTAGCTTATATTCTGCATGGTAGTCATATCCCATCAACTTCACCAAGTATTGTTGTTGCCTTGGAGTTTGAATGACTTGCGTTATGATTTCTTTTAGGGTTTTTTGATAAGTAAGAATGATGAAATGCTTGCCTAAAAGATATTGTCTCCATTTTCTGATCGCTTCCACTATGGCTACCTATTATCGATCATATTCCATTGCTTTTTGAAGCCTTGTACTAAACTTTTTACTAAAAAATACAATAGGTTTGTCACCTTGATGAAGTACAACTCCCATTCCCAAACTTAATGTGTTTGTTTCTACTATGAAGTTTTTGTAAAATTTGGTAGGGCCAAAATTGGTGCATTTAGCAAAGCATCCTTAAGCTTTTGATATGCCTATGTTCCCTCCTCAGATGTGTTTGCAATGGTGAGCATAAGTAGTTGCACAAATTAGTACATTCAAACAATGTAGCTTTTTTATATCAGTTGGTTGCTCAGATAACTTGATGCTCAATTTGCTTGTATTATAATTCATTCTGACCCTTCAACTTGATATCTGTACCACAAATACTAAAACTCATGCTTAACAATGGGTAATCAAATGTTACTGGCCCCAACGTTGTTAACCACTAAATACCCAACACCACTTCAACACCTTGTATCTCTAACTTAGGATGAGTTGATCCTACCATCCTTAAACGGATGGCTAAACAGAAGTGCTCAATAGATGTATTAAGTAATATTCATAGTCTTTTGTCATGGATAAACCTAAAGAGTGGCCTAAATATCTGCCTTGGGTAGAATATTGCTACAACAGCAGCTATTTGTGAAATCTATGTTAGAAATCACATTTCGTTGAAACCTTAATTTGAAAGAAGGTTTGAGAGAACAGAAAGTACAAAGGAGAGAGGAGACAGAGAGTTAAGCATACTTTATTGAATCTGTAATGTGCATTATCTTTCTCGGAATATTTTTAGTCATAGTAGCGTGTGCGAGGCTTAGTAGGTTTAGGCCAACCGTAGGCTTATCAAAAACATGTCAATACTTTGTCTATAACTACATATATAAATAAAGAATCTTTTGAAAACACCATGGCAACAATGAAGTACATAGTTATATATTTCTATTACGCATTTTAAAATCTTTTAACACAATCTTCTTAGTGTTAATATCGTAATAATGTATTCTAAATTTTTATTATTAGCACCTTTAAAATCTTTGAAAAGTTATAATCTTATTGTGAAAAATTCTTTCTCGTTACCATAACTTAGAAGTACTTATATTTTAGCTTACTCGTTTAATTTCAAAAGAGTATTTTGAAATTTTCGTGATATCACAAAATAGATAAATCTTAATCTCTTATCATAGATGTTGGTCTAATGATTTACTTATTTCAAGAGGTTATGAAAAGATGAAAATGCCACTGATTTAAGTATAGCCTTTGGTGTTAAAAGAAACACAAACCTTATTTTGAAGCTTTTGTTTGAAAGATGTATCTTTTTATGCAAATGACCACACATTAAGAATGGTTGCATCTTTACATAATTTATGTAAAATGACATAGCTCTTTGTATCCATAATGTTTTACTTATATATTTCAAAAAATTATTTTTGTATAGTGTAAATGTACAAGGGGATCTTTGGTATCTTATATAGTATAGAGAATAGATTAGTTAAATAGATTTAAAAATAAAAAAGTATTTACAATTGTAGATTTTTGTCATTCAATAGAGAAAAACTGTATCTTTTAAATAATTCTATTGTATGTATACTAGTATTACTATTACTATTATTATTAATAATAATAAGGGTTGGACCAATCTTATTAAAAATACAGATTAAACTATTGAAAAATACTTGTTATTATTATATACTATTTATTTACTATTTCTGGGCACTAATAAGTAACTTTACAAGATATGATCTACATTGAAGTAAATTTTAAAATTGAGTTACATGAGATTGCTAAAACGGCTATATTTAAGACATATTCTCTTTCCTCCCTTGTAGGTAATATGTAGCCATATCTCCTCCTATAGCTTCTCTCTCTCTCTCTCTCTCTCTCGCTCTCTCTTTCTCTCTATCTCTCGTTTGATTCTCAAGTTATGTTCTTAAGAAGCCTTTCTCTTAGGCTTAGGTTAACATGTTTTCCATGTATCCTTTTCTTGATTATTCTATTCTTGTTTCTGTTAATGTCATTTTCTCATAAAGTTTTCAATTTTAGTTTGTCATACTATTTTTATTATGTATTTAAAGGATTGAACAATAAAATAGTTTGAACAATGCATATTTAAAATATTAAGGATTATAGATTTGCTTTGATGGTTAAAGTAAATGAAATCAAAAGTCCTAATCCAAAATTCAGTTTGATTATTATTTCTTACTTTCATATTATTACATTCAACTGGTATAGTTTGAGTGTTTGACACAATGACCTATTTGTTCAATCTTATTATTCTTATGATTTATGCGTTATTTTTCTAGGTCCTATTTGTTATTTACCTTATGCTAAACTTTTAAAGAACTTCACCTAGATTTGTTGATATAAGTTATCCATTGCAATGGTAGCTTTGTTATTGGTGAAAGTGTGGATCTTTTTTATGTTTTCTTAGTTATTACAAGCAATTGAGTTTTCTTACAAAAATGTTGTAGGTTAATGGGGAAAAGGAGAATGTAAACCCTTTCAGATTATGCAATTTCTGCCATCTCTGTAGGAGAGAGTTAGGGATAAATGTATCAAAACCCGGTTTTTCTTTTCCAGTTTAGTGCTAAATTTTATCCAGTTTAGGCTAACTCTAGCATTACTTGAAAAATCACATTTTTTTAGTAATGTTAAATCCAATAGATCTCTTCTTCTTCATCGTTAAAGTTGTCACAAAGCATTGGCCTAGCTTGTTGTCATGCAATACAGATGTGGTTTTAGATTTATTTTTTTCCTCTCATGCATGGTTGATTGATTTCTATCCTAGAAATAAATATGTAGGGGATGAAATGGAAAAATTGCACTTGAGTTCATGGCCTCATATTGATATGTGACTCCCAATTGGTTGATCTTTAAGTGAAATAGTAGATAAAGGTGTGTCTTTAATCATATTTATGCTTCAATGTTAATTCATTAGGCTTTTAGTAATTGATCATACAATTAATGGTATATTGGTAACCAAGATAGGGAGGGATAGCATAGAATGACATTAGAGGTTGGTGAGATTGTTGTTTGAGAATGAGGTTACTCATTTAATTTGTGTCATGTCAACATTTGAATTTTGATTTCTTTGCACCTATATTGGATTAAGTTGACATTGTTTATGATATTTCAAAAAGGTTAAGTGTCAAAACAATATTGATTAGTGAAAGTTTAGCTTAGCTCTTCATGGCTTTGTAGATACTAACATTCTAGAGAAACTTTTCATTATAATTTTTTCCTTTTTTGAAAAATGATCAAAGTTTTAGAGTTTAGATAGCTCTGGACATGCTTGTAATCAGTAAAAGAATTACCTTGGAGATCCTATTAAATCAGATATGGCTCCATTGCTATTGTTTTATTATTTTTTATTAGTCATCTAACTTACTTTTGCAAAAGAAATCCCCTCAAGTTTGTGACATCATTTGGCTGGTGTCTATTGACTTCCTTAAACAATTTGCAGTTAATATAAAATGGTATCATCTCATTACTTCTTAGTATACTTAATGTTTGTTAATTATATCTATCAATCATGTTTGCTTGATTTATAGAAAGGTATTGTGATGATTGTTTTTTCTTTTTTTTTTTCAAAATTATTTTGTCAAAGGGTTTAAACTTGTGAGTAATACTTGCATCACCTTTGTTGATGTTAAAACAAGGAAGGAGGGATTTCATGCATGTGATGGCTACTTAACCAAACATATGTGTAGATAATTTAACAATGCCATTGCATTTTGTAGCTTATATAATGTAATGTTTAGACTCTTTATATTGATGAACATTTTTCTTGCTTATAGGTTCCACTAAAGGAGGAAAATGGTGTCAAGATTTTGGGAAGGTATTCTTTCTTCATTATTGTCGAAATTTCCTAAATATTTCTTTAGATTTTAGCTTTTGTAGTTTAATTCTATTATTGCTTTCAGATTTCCATAGAACTAGTTCAAGGAAAGAAAGTTGGACATAATGGTGTTAAAGTTGAACCCCTTAGTCATGTTAATGAGTTCTTTGTAGATAATGCATGCAATATATTTGTTCCTTTACTATTTGCATAACCATTTTTTTTTTTTCTGTTATTGCCCTATTTGTTTGTGATAAAGGGAAAATTTGGTTTTCCATTAGTTATACTTCAATGCAAACATATATATTTGGATATACCTAAAGTTTACAAGGTTTTTATTTATTCTTTTCAACTTGATATCACATGACCAATGTAATCTATAAATTTCTAGGAGTACCATTTAATCTATGATAACATTGTTGTAGTAAAACGACAATAGATTATAGGTGTAATGCCCAGCAAAATTAAAAAGAAAATGGATTAAAAGTAAAAGCATTTAGGTCATTTCAAGCCACTAAAACATTAACTTATTTTTAGTTGCCCATTTACTTAGGCCCTTCTCTTAGGCTAAAAACCTTACCAAAACCCTCTTAACTCACTTATTTCCTCTTTATTTTCGTCACTCTCCTTTCTCCTAGTTGGAACAAGCTCTTATAGTTTCAAATACTTAAGAAAAACCCATTTTCAAGCTCCTTTAAGGAAAAGGTAACTTGATAGTCTCCATTTCTAAACTTTTCTTAGTAAAAAACCTCCATTTTCATATAGTTTCTTGGGCATTCATTTGTAGTCTGAATTTGTATGAGTTTGCAGCTTTTTGATGTTTAGCTTGTTAATAAGAATATGAAACGTTCATTTATTCGCAAGTAAGTTTCTTGTTCCTCTTCTCTTGTTTTTCAAGTTCTTAGTGGGTTTTGTTTTACCTAAAGTTGAATTATGTGTTGAAGTTGAGATAAGATTACAATTTGGGGTTGAATTTTCTTAGTTTCGAAGTAGATTTTGATAGACCAGTTCTTATATGGAAGAACTAAGGTTAAGATGGTGAATTTTAGGTTTAAATTGAAGTTGAGTGTATTTTTGTAGGTGTAGGGTGTCTGGGCGTTGAAGGATACTATCTAGATGCTAGTTTTGGCTTAAGAAAAAAAGGGCTATTTTTGAGGATGCTAAGTAAGGACATTAGATAGCATTCGAATGCTAGGTCATTTTTCTCATGACAAGAAGACTAACATTGGACGTTAATAGATAGCATTCAAACACCTTTGTATGGCCTCCCATCTTGTTTTTCTTTGATTCTTCCTATTCTAAATGATAGAGATTACGGACCAATCACGCGCTCCTAAGCTCGAGGACTTGCTCATATGGTTCACTGAGCTATCTGAGAAGAGTTGAACTCAGAAGAGCTGTGCATTCCCCAGTCCAACCTGTCGAGTTATTTTGCTCGCCACCTCATCCAAGAAGCTATTGAGGTGATCAAACTATGTGTTGAGCCAACCTTTCCACAACACATCTGTCTAAGGCCAAGTATCAAATTGGCATACTATTGACTTGATACATGCCAAAGTCGAGTTGACACCTATCTAAAGCTGACCATTTAAGGTCTACTTGACAATAAGCCACCTTTTAAACTAACCCTTTCTTAGCCTTGAACATCTGAGCTGTCGAGCTGTTGAATTGCTGACCTTGACCTGATCTATTTAGAACTTGCTTTACTTGGGCAGCAGTATCATTAGGACTACAGAATGGATAGCCGATACACACCCTGATATTCTTGACATTCGTACTGTCCTTTTCTGTCACTGGATATTCTTTATGCTTGTTCACAATATTACCTTTGTAAATTATTCATTTTCCTTTACTAGTAGGAATCCTTTTTATAATTTACACTAACCTAGGACTTATCTTAATTGGGTGATATAAATACTTATGTATTGTAATAGCCGCAACGGTTAATACATTTTTGTGATATTTAGACATACTCTTGTGAATTCAATGTTTTCTGCTTGCTCTTAACTCATTAAGTATGGACTAGTGGCAAGTGACCTTCAACCACACTTGTATGTAATATCAAGTGCAATTAGAGCTCGTATAAGGCGTTAGTGCATCATATTCATCGTCGGTACACGAAGACCCATACTTAACCTTTAACTATCATTTATCCTTCGGAGTGTCTTGAGGTTCAGACCTATCCCCTTAGTTCATATGATGTCGAATGTCGTATGTTTAGCTATGTCGGATTATATCATCTTGATATCAGAGCCTGGCTACATTTGAAGCTAGTTTCTATTACTTTGTTTTCTGAGTGATTTGCCATTACTTTCGTGAGTGTTAGAAGTTCTGTTGTTGTCATAGGAGTTTGGTAGGTAAATAGTGTAAAAGAAATTTCATGCTCTATTTTCCCCTATTTCTTATACATGAAACAAAGTATAATTGCCTGCTTATTTATTGTGTGTAGTTGACATAGCAGTAAGAGTATTAGGTATTGTTTTGTTGTTGTTATTTGTGGAGGGAACTTTATGTTGTATTTTTAACTGTCAATCTCATGAGATAGTTGAAAATGTTCAATTCAAGTGTTTAAGGAACTCTGGGTAATCAAGATAGTGGCGTTTAGAATGGCCAACGTCAACAAGGAAGCTTTATAGCCTAATCAATGGGTGACCGATTGGATAAACTCACCAACCTGGTAGCTAGCTTGGTAACTATCATAAATGAAGATAAGTAGTGAGCTAGAAATGGTCCATATAGAGGACATGAATTACTTGAGAGAAACAATGGTCAGTTTGGCTGAACTAATGTCCCAATTCGACCACACTAAGCTAGAGGAATAGATAGGGTTGTTGGACGTAGGCTAGACTCAATGAAATTGAAGAGGAAGAAGGTGACGTAACAGAGGAGTACTATGGACCAAAAGAGAGGAATGTTTAAGCCCCTAAAGTTGAAGGGTTGAGGAAGTGTATTCTAAGCTTTTCTGGGAATGGAGATACCGAGGACTACTTGGATTGGGTAGTTAAAATTGAGAAATAGTTTGAATACCTTAAGGTGCTTGAGAATGCAAAGGTTAGACTTACTGTACTAGAGTTTACTAGCTATGCTGCCATGTGGTGGAAGAACATGCAAGCTACACTTAGAAGATAAGGAGAACATGAAGTTAAGAGTTGGGATGAAATGAAGAGAGTTACGAGGATAAGATTTATTCTGAGCTATTATTTGTAAGATGCATTTAAAAAGTTACAGGAGTTGAGACAACGTGGATTGAGTGTTGATGCCTATGTGAAGGAACTCCAAATGTTGATAATTTGATGAAAAGTTGTTAAGCTTGAAGACTAAACTGTGTCTCGATTCATTAGTGGGTTGAAGTACGAGATTAGAGATATTTTAGAGACCATGGACATTGGATCACTTGATGAAGTTATCTAAGCTACCTAGAGAATTGAAAGGCGTCGATCAAGGAGATTCTCAGCTCCTGTCAGTTGACTTACCCCAAGTCGACCTATTCCTAGCAAACCTGTGCGATCGAAACCAAGTAAGGTAGTTGAGACTCGACCTGCTCAAACTACCTAAGTAGAGGAGAAGGAGATCCCGATGAAGTTTGAGAAAAGCCAGAGCTCAAGAAGGAAGAAAAGAGAGATAAAGTGCTTCGAGTGTCAAGGATTTGGGCACATAGCTGCTCAATGCCCAAATAGAAGAACCATGGTAATCCAAGGTGAAGCATTAACTATTGATGTAGATAATATTGATGAGGAGATAGAAGAGCCAAAAGAGACCACATAAAAAGAACGGTTCGAGAAGGAGAAAATTATCCATAGTAAGGAAGATAACTTTATGCTTATTACCCTGGTGTTGAGAAGAACAATGAGTATGAGTCTTATGCTCGAGGATGAATAAAGAGAGAATATGTTCCACATTGGATTCAAGGTAAATGGGTCGCTATGTGCCTTGATTGTTGACAATGGGAGCTACACCAATGAAGCCTTTGCTTTTATGGTCCAACAATTAAAGTTACCAACCAAGCTTCATCCCAAACCTTATAAACTGGACTGGCTCAATGACAAGGGAGCCCTGTAAGTAAAAGAGCAAGTGACTGTGTCAATCTATATTGGAAACTATCAAGATGAAGTGCTCTATGATGTGTTACCCATGAATGTGTCTATATTCTACTTAGACAATTGTGAGTGTTTGATTGAACCGTGATATACGATGGAAGGAAGAATACATGTTTCTTAGAGCAGGAGGGCAAGAAGGTGAAGTTGAACCTTATGACTGTTGAGTAAGTTAAAGTCATGTAGGCTCAATTAAGTCGAGTCTTAAAGAAAGAAGCTTTAGTGATGATTGAGCTGAGTTGAAGAAAGAGATGGAGCTCGAAGAGCCAACCTATCTACTAGTCAAAAGATTACTAGAGATGAGGAGATGCAAGGAGGGGATGCTACCTATCGAGGTAAAAACCTTATTATATAAATTTGCCGACCTGTTCCCAAGTGAGCTATTGAAAGGTCTACCTCTTGTTCGAGGTGTTGAACATGCAATTAAGTTGTAGCTAGGAGCTACATTGCTGAACAAGCTTACATATAGGTTAAACCTTGAACAGGCTACCGAGCTGTGGAGACAAGTAGATGAGTTGATGAAGAAAGGGTATGTATGAGAATCCCTTAGCCCTTATGCCATGCCAACCCTGTTAATACCAAAGAAAGATGGGTCATGGAGGATGTGTGTGGATAGCCAAGCAATCAATCGCACTACCATCAAGTATAGGTATCCCATACCGAGGCTTGATGATATGTTGGACGAGTTAAATGAGGCCAGACTACTCTTCAAGATTGACCTTAGATCTAGATACCATCAGATTTGAATGCAAGAAGGCGATGAGTGGAAGACTACATTTAAGACTTGCCATGGATTGTATGAATGGCTTATGATGCCATTTAGACTATCGAATGCTCCACGCACATTATGTGACTGATGAATCATATGCTTTGAGAACTAATAGGGAAATTTGTGGTGGTTTATTTTGACGACATCTTAGTGTATAACATTAATCTAGAAACTCACCAAGAGCATCTTCGAGCAATCTTTACAAAACTTCGAGCTAAAAGACTCTGTACCAGTTTGAAGAAGTGTGACTTTTATCGACCTAAAGTAATCTTCTTGAGGTTTGTTGTAAGTGGTGGTGGAATACGAGTCAATGGTGAAAAGATAAGGGCGATCATTGAATGGCCTATGTCAACGACTTTAGCCAACGTAAGAAGCTTCCATGGCATAGCATCATTCTATTGCAGATTTATAAGGAATTTTAGTATGATCATAGCCCCACTCACTAAAATGTCAAAGAAGAATGTTAAGTGCAGATGAGGAGAGAAGGAGTAAAGGAGTTTTGAAGAGGTGAAGGAGAAGCTGACTACAATGCTTGTCTTAAATTTGTTGAGCTTTGACAAAGTATTTGAAGTAGAGTGTGATGTGTCCAGACTAGGCATAAGTGCCATGCTGATGTAGGAAGGCCAGCCTATTGCTTATTTCAACAAAAAGCTTAGAGGAGCTACATTTAATTATTCTGTCTATGGGAACCAAGCTGTTGTACAGCACATCCTATCATCCAAAAATAGACGGACAAATCGAGGTTATCAATAGGATAGTGGGAACTTTACTTCGGGTTGTCGTTGGTTGGAACATGGTTGATTAGGATCTATGCCTACCGATCATAGATTTCGCCTACAATAAGATTGCCTATAATGTAACAAACATGTCACCATTTAAGGTCACCTATGGGTTCAACCTTGAGCTCCTAAATGTGCCAAACACCCCTTCTAAGTCTAGATGATGACCAGCTAGGTATAGAAAGAGTTAAAGCCATGCACCAGAAGGTTGTAGAACAATTAAGCCAAGTTGTTATCAAGCTCGAGAGATGAGGCTAAGAATGGAAGAATAGGGAATTTTAGCTAGGCAATTTGGTTTAGATTTACCTTAGTAAGGAACAATTTCTACACTCAAGGAAGAGTAAGTTATCTCCCAAGACTGACAGACCATTTAAAGAGCTTCAAAAGATGTATCTTAATGCCTACAGGATTGAACTGCCAGAAGAGTGTAGTGTCTCGGACTCCTTCAGTGTTGTCGACCTCCACCTACATACTCTTGAAGATGAGCAATATGGAGTCGAATTAGATTCGATCTTAAATCTCAAATAGCTTAGAGGGGTTGATAGGGAAAACTAACCAATTATGCGTATTCGAGCTTGAGAACTTGCTCATATGGTTTATCGAGCTATCCGAGAAGATTTGAACTCAAAAGAGCGATGCGTTCCTTAGTCCAACTTATTGAGTTACTTTGCTCTTCACCTCATCTAAGAAGCTGTCGAGTTGACCAAACTGTATGCTGAGTTGACCTCTCCATAACACATCTGTCCAAGGCCAGGTATCTAATTAGTATACTGTCAACTTGATACATGCTGAGGTCGAGTTAACACCTATTTAGAGTCGACCACTCGAAGCTGACCCGCCAATGACTTACCTTTTAAACTAACCCTTTCCTAGCCTCGAACATCCAAGCTGTAGAGCTGTTGAACTATCGACCCCAACTTAATTTGTTCAGAACCTACTCTGCTAAGCCAGCAGTGTCATTGGGACTACAGAATAGACAATTGACGTACGCCCTGATTTTCCTAACATCCGTACTATGTCACTGGATATTCTGTATGCTTGTTTACAACATTACCCTTGTAAGTTATTCATTTTCCTTTACTAGTAGGAATCTTTTTTGTAATTTACACTAACTTAGAACTTATCCTAATTAGGTTATATAAATACTTATGTATTGTAATAGTCGCAATAGCTAAAACATTTTCATGATATTCAGACATACTTTTGTGAGTTAAGTGTTTTCTGCTTACTCTTAACTACTCTTATCTAGCCCATTAAGTGTGGAAAAGTGGCGAGTGACCTTTGGCCATACTTGTGCATAATATCAAGTGTGACTAGAGCTCGTATGAAGCTTTGGTGTATCATATCCACTGTTGGAATATGAGGACCCTTGCTTAACCTTCGACTATTATTTATCTTTCGGATTGTCTCAAGCTTCAAACCTATTCCATTAGTTCATGTGATATTGGACGTCGTGTGTTCATCTACGTTGGACTGCTTCAGTAAACACATACCCAAATATTATATACACCCAATCTTGCTCAAAACTATAATCTTTTCTAGAATTTTAGACCTTGAAAAATTAGATTGTATAAGATTTCGAGTTGCCTTTAGGTTGTGTTAAGTTGAGTCGAGTTAGGGTCTTCACTTATAACTTTGTTTTCAAAGAATTCCTTTCAATTCTCATCTTTTATTCTAAGATTTATCTAATATTCCTTGATTAAAAAATCCAATCTTTTTAAGTCATCTAAACCTTAGGAGGCTAGATTGTTTAGGATTTGGATATGCTTTTAGGTGGTATTAAGTTAAGAGAGCTAGAAGTTTCACTTAGAAGCCGGCGTCTCTCAAGTTCCTTCAATTCTTATCCTTTGCCTAAGAGTTACGCTTAACCTTCCTTCCTAAAGATCTAGACCTTTCTTAGTGCTCCCATGATCTTTAAATGCTTAGGGTAGCAAGACTTTTGGGATGTAGAGAAGAAGTGTGAGACGAGTTGGGTTGAGCTTTCTTAGAAACTTAGATGGCATTAAATTGAGAAGTAAACTAAGATGAATTTGTTATTCTATTGAACAGGTTCTTGTTATCAGTTTCTCTAGTTCACTTGATTTAGAACTTGCAATTGGGTTTGGTTTGACTTCTCTGCTATGTAGTGCTTACTTGTTACTTATCTTGTTAGGACATAGTGAGCAAATCAGACTAATTTATATTTAGACAAAATTAATTGGTTACTGGTTGTGCTTGACCCACTTGCTCTAAGGGCTTATAGTGGCAAATCCGTAGATGAGCAAATGCTGATTATATACGGGGATTCCCTAGTGGACTTTCATAAGGGACGGCATAGCTAGAATTTTAGGATTTATGGTCTTCGGACTTTGAATTGAGGCATAAAGGATTTAAAGGAAAATGTATATTTATATCTACTCATGTATGTGGACAAAGATCATGGTGTGGCGGGGTTATGAATATCCTTTTGTTGGTTATTGGCTTAAATTAAAGATAATTAATCTATTGCTTACTTTATCCTTGATGTAAATTGCATTATTTGCATGTATATGACATGGCTTGGCATTTGTGTGTACTTGTGCATCCGTACTGAGCTTTAGCTAAGTCTTTATTTTTACAATTGCAAGTTGATTTTATAAGTTTACAATAAGTACGGGAATTGCTATCTTCAGGTTGGGACAACTTGGGAATGCTCGGCCTAGCCATTAATCCCATATGAGAGCATGCTGAAGACTTCGCTTGCGAGCATGTAACCTCTAAGAGCTTACCTCCTAAGCATGTGGCTAATCTCCTTAGCTAGCTCGAGATGTAGAGGTCCTTTCCTTCCCTAAACTTGAGCATACCTTGCAAGGGCTCCTTTGCTTCAACGATCTCTCCTTCAGTTTAGCCCATAGCCCATAGCTCATCCAAGGCATCTCTTTCACCCCTTCGATAATATTTGTCTTTAGATCTTATCCTTTTCCTTGTTGCATTAACTACGCCCTAACATCTGTAGTGTAGTTGGTACACCTGATATATTTTGAAGATGTTAGAGCCCTAGGTTACAAATGTGGCTGCCAATGTAGTCATGACCAACCAACTACTAGAGCTACCCTACCAGCTCCTTAGTGCATATCCCTTGTCAGCAGCTAGTATGGACAAATCCTAAGCCACGACATATCCTAGGTAATTGTACTCCTTACACTATTTTATAGTGTAAGGAGCCAATAGGTAAAAGGACTCGGTGTCTAATACACTACAGAACTCTGACCAAGAAAACCCTATTCAAGCATTATTCATTAGGACTTAGAGTGCTTAGGTAGCCTTTAAATCCCTTTTTCTTTCATTCCTCCTTGCTGACTTGAGCATCGGAGGGCCTTCGTAGACATACCTATAAGGTGATTTTTGTAAGTAAGCTTAGAGTAAGGAGTTCGGTCCAGCTTATGACCCTTCAACCTCTCAATCCGCAAGATTAAAACTTGATTCTTCTCGTATTCACAATTGATTAATTGATGGGGTATTGACTTTTGGCTTACTTACTTGTGCATGCTTAAGAGGCCTCTAGTCCCTTACTAAAACAATTCTCTCTCATCAACTTATCAAAGATGAGAAACAGTACACAAAAGGATGGTGGTTGAACTCCTTGAGAGTTCAAGGTAGGTACACCCTGCTCTACTCCATCCCTTGTGCTAATGCTGACCCTTCATTTGCCGAGACCTATCTGCTAAGTGATGGGGACCAAGGCCCTACACATCAACTCCTGCTCCATTTACCTAGAACTTTGGATGCTGAAAGGTACCTGCCGAGTGCCGAGACTTAGGCCCCTACTGGATGAAGAACTCTTTCGGCCATCTACTAATATTTACGGCAATCCTTATTCATCTCGACAACCCCTAATACTGCTACGTCGTGACCCAACTCAGTAGTTGTATTGAAGATTCCTTAGTATAAACTCATTGACAAGCTACCGGCTGTCCATTTTTTTGATATTGTACTATTTTTCCCTTTTTGTCATTTGTCCTATTTACCCTTTCTCGTATATATTAGGAATCTCTTTACTTGTGTGCCTTTTTGTAATCCTCCTTATTTGTAATGTTGCCTTATGGACTTATTATAAATAATCCCTTCTCTTTATAGTTGGAATATCTTATATTCCTTTTCAAACATTGAATATATTTGTTTTTGCAAGATACTCCTCTCTAAGTCCATTTACCATATACTTTTATCTAGTCTTGCTAAGTAGCTTAAGATTAGTGGTGGATGGACCTTGACATTAAGTAAAGTGTTAAGTCGTGTTGTGTTCGTTGGTGAGTAATATCCTCTAAGCAACTTCATGTAAGCTATTACATTCAGTTTACCGACCTATCCTTTTTATTTTTTTCAATATCTTGAAGGACCCATTAGATTTCTATCTCTTATAGTAAATCCTAGTGATTATTGACTCATAAGCACAACATTAATCTAACAATCAACATATATAAATAATAATACTAATACCTAATTATTTGAGAACATATATTTTATATCAATTTACAAATACTTATATCTTCCTTTTAAAAATACTATGCCGATATAAGATTATCATTTACTATATAAGAAACATATCGATACTTTGTAACTATATACAAAATCTTTTGAAAACATCGTAGCAGTTGTGAATTATTTTGTCATATATTTATATTATGTATTTTGAAATCTTTTGATGCACTTAGTGTTTATATCATAGTGTACCCTACATTTTTATTATTAGCATCTTTAAAATCTTTGAAAAATTTATAATCTTATTGTGAAAAATTCTTTCTCATTACCATAACTTAGAAGTACTTATGTTTTGGCTTACCTTGTTTAATTTTAAAATAGTACTTTGGAATTTTCATGGTATCACAAAATAGATAAATCTTGACCTTGTCATAGATAGTTGGTCTAATGATATACTTATTTCAAGTAGTTATGAAAATATCAAAATACCACTAATTTAAGTACAATCTTAGGGGTTAAAAGAAACACAAACCTTATTTTGAAGCTTTGGTTTCAGAGATGTATCTTTTTTATGCAAATGACTACACATTAAGAATGATTGCTATACATAATTTATGTAAAATGATATAGCTCTTTATATTCATAATGTTTTACTTATATATTTCAAAAAATTATTTGTGTATAGTATTAATGTAAAGGGGGATCTTTGGTGTCTTATACAATATAGAGGATAGACTAATTAAATAAATTTAAGAATAAAATGTAGTTATAATTATAGATTTATGTATCATTTTATAGAGAAAAACTACATCTTTTAAATAATCCTATTATTATTATTAAGGGTTGGACTGATCTCAATAAAATTACGAATGGAATTATACAAAAATACTTATTATTATTATTGTTATATACTATTCATTTACTATTTTTAGACGCTAACAAGTACCTTTACAAGATAATTCGTATTGAAGTAAATTTAAAAATTGAGTCTAGCGAGATTGCTAAAATGGCTGCAGATAATGGATGCAGTACATTTGTTCCTTTACTATTTCCACAACATTTTTTTTTTCTGTTATTGCCCTATATATTTGTGATAAAGGGAAAATTTGGTTATATTTGGATACACATAAAGTTTACGAGGTTTTTATTTGTTCTTTTCAACTTGATATCCAATAGCCGTGACCCACGTAATCCATAAATTTTTAGGAGTTCTATTTAATCAATGAAATTGCTATAAAACATTAATACATTATAGGATTTTTTTTAGATGTTACAGACAGGCTTATAGCTTTTATTTGGTTGCTTATGGACATAAGCTGGTGATGTTGCCGGGAAAACTAATGATTCTGAAAAAATTTAGGAGTCATATATTTGATGCTAAGTAAATAAAATTGAAGAAAAGTGGGAAAAACGTTTCTTAAGTGATTGGACTTGCCCATAGTATCTTTTGATGGTGATAATGTTTAATAATGTATGTTCATGAATTCTTCGTAAATCCATTTTTTTTTATATTCGCTTAATTCTATCTCGTTCAACCTACAAGAGGAACCTTACTAGTTGCTTACATATGCAATATAAAATTGTGTCAATCTCGATGTTATGGTTATTAATATTGTATTCGTTTTCATTAGTACCACCAAAAATAAACTGCATATCTATTGAAATCCATATTCAAATTAGTACATTTATTTATTTATTTTTTTTTCTTGGTCATAAATGTACATACTGGGTTTTGGAGTAGCATACTGTGTGTTTTCTATTGAGGGGAGAGGACCATATCTAAAAAAAAATCAATTTATGTAATGACTATTTATTCAAATTTGAATTGTTGAAGGGAGAGGATCACATAATGATTATATAGAATAATTATATGGTAGTACCATTATAGAATAAAATTGTAGTTGTATTATAGAGTTAGTATAATATGTTAATTACATGTACCATTAAATGTAATTTCTAAACATTACATAATACTAGCATCTTATTAAATACTATTACAACAAATAGAGCATTACATTAGAAAATAATAATATTTGATGGTCCATCATAGTATATTCATTTAAGTTTATGATAAATTAATATATTTATCTATCGTTAAATAATAAGAATTATAGTAAAAACAAAAAATAAGACAAATATATATATATTCATACTTTCAAATACATGTGCTAAAAAATTCATATTCAATACTATGTATCTCTATTATAAGATTGTAACATTGTAACATACTATTTTTATCAAACAAAATTATATATAGCGTATTAGCATGATTTATGTAGCATTGTTATATTATGGTTGCTTTTTTTTAGAGCTTTCGAGTTTTACAATTTATAAACCTATATTCTATTTTTAACTTGATTTGACAGGCAAGTGTACCTATCATGTTATAGCACGGATGAGTATAGAGTCGTCTTTTCTGGAAAAATGACTCAAATACTAGTAATTAATGATTTTCCTATTATCTAGTAGTCAAATTTATCAAGTGATCGATTATTAAAACTTTAATTGTTAACTAAACTACACTAATCCACAAACTAGAGTAATTAATACAATGATTACAAGAAAAACTACGAAAATACACTTAACATGAAGAGTTACTTCATCACTTAACATAATCTTACTAAAATACTTTTTATCCTAATACTTGTTAACTGCGGGAAATTATAGTATATAAACATTCTTCTCGGAACTACTTATTTCTAATCCTAATAGTGTCTATTGGAATCTTTTCCTAATTAATAGCTAACTAAGATTACATTAATGTCGTGTTAATGTATCAATTCCCCTACGGATGTAGTAACTTTCCTAATAATATCTCTATTGTCAAGAGTAAGTTGTTCCAATGAACTAGATTTGTTCAATAGAATTGTCTCTCGATATATTCTATTTAAATCCATCCTAAGTCAATGTTGTGCACTACACCATACTTATATTTATTAAATGCCATTTATCGGAATTAACAAATATTAGGAAATTACTTTTTCAAATACTTGATCAAACTAGTAATGTAGTAAGCCTTAACGGATTATTTATATATGATAAAACAATAACACAAACTAATGGGAAATATAATTATGCAAAAATAAAGCATGGAATAAATTAAAAGTAAAAACCCCTTTTAATTCCACTGAAGAAGTTTGAAGAATATACGAATAACGAATTCCCATTGTCTCTCTCTCTCTCTCTCGTGATTTTGGGAAAGAATAGTACACACTTAAGAAATGATACAAAAGACAAACGAAAAAATGCAACACTGGGTATAAGGATGGGTGAATGGATGTGTTGTGGACAGGTGATGTGTTGTTCTTGATGATGTCTACTCTTCTAAAATTTTATGTTTGAAAATTGACTATTCTTCATAAGTTGTGGTATCTTTTTATATTCTCTCCATTAAAAGACTTGAATTTACCCTTTTATGGCACCACTTGACGTTTCCCATATACTGGTTCGTGTAAAAATGTTGAAAAGAACAGTTGTACCCCTTTCTATCATGTCCATGACTCGGGGCATAATAGTTTAAAAAAGAATTATTTTTCACCATTCACAGTTGTAAACTCCTCATTGCATTATTAGATATCATCACGCCTATAACAATGGCCGTGATCATCCTCTTGCTATTCAAACATGGCTCACGGCCGTGATTAATAGGAGAATTGACAAAACTTCTTGGATCACGGCCGTTATTGAGGGCGTAATCAGGGCTAAATTCTTCATTGCTTCATTATCATGCCCATGATTGATGCTACTATACTGATTTCTTTTCCTTCACGGCCATAACTGACTAGAAAGTTGTTGTTCTTGTATATAATTCATCCCTTTGCTTGTGATTTACCTGAAATCCATATTTTATATAAAAACTAAAGAATTAAGTTACATTTATGATCAATTATATACCTAAATATACTTTGAAAGTGTAAAGTAATTTACACTTATCATATTATCATGGTGTTATAACATATTATTTGGAACATTATATCTGTTTAATGTTAAAGCATTATATTTACTTATTATAATATCGTTACAAATATAAATTTATAAATATGTTTATAAATATATGGAGTTAAATGATTATACTTACATCTTATTATATAGTGATTATATAGAATAATTTTATGGTTGTATTATTATAGAATAAAGTATAAATGTTTGCATATAGGTCTTATTTAAGTTTCAATAAAACCCTTACATAGATTAGGCATAAATCACTCGATCTTAGTTTGAGACCCTATGATTAAGTGTCTTATAAAGATTGTAGGAGATTGTGGTACTACTTTATAAGGTCATGATCACGAACACTTTGTTAACAATATCTTGAAACTTTTGGACCAAGTGGTGGAAATGGGCTCATTAATATTTGTTAGCTTGGCTATTTATTACTTTTGGCCTGGGGCATTACAAATGATATCAGAGTGAACCCCTTGCCTGTAGATGGATGATTTGGGTTTAGCCCCAGTTTAGAAAAGAGGTTCAAAGAAGGTGAGGAGTGTCACTAGGGTGTGACTCCTTGCATGCTTCTAAGATAACTTATAGGTAGTGGATAGTCGAATCGTACACAAAAAAGGGGGAAGATTTAGGCCTAATTGTAAGGTATTACAACGAGAATGTCGCATGTTTAAAAGAGGCCATAGTTGTGAACAGTTTGTTAATATAAGGTTGAAACTTTTAGGCCAAGTGATTGAAATGGGTCCATTAATGTTTGTTGGCTTGACTATTCATTATTTTTGGCTTAAGACGTTATACCTAGTGTGGTTAAGGGATGCAGAAACACTAATTTTTATGAAACAACCCTTTCTTTATTCCAAACAAATTTACATAGTGATCCTTAGTTTACTCAATATTTTCCAAACTATACAATAGGATTAGATGATCCAAAATCTCCAAATAGTTTAGTATTACCTATTCAATCTCAAAACCATAACTTTGTTGAAGGAATGAAGACTATAGATCTTATTTTTAGAATATACTATATAAATGTATGAGTTCAAATATATCTATTAAGGCTAAGAAGATTTCTCTAAAGCGAGAAACTATTTTTCTAGAAACAAATATTGAAAATTCCTTAATATATGCTCCCATGAAGTTAAGTTAGGAAGAGATTTCTCTGGACTTTGGAAGAAGTGCTTACACCAAAGCCTAGTATTTCTCGATCAAGACCTTTCCTTACTTGATGACTTGAGAAGCCATTAAACGTAATTTCTAAACATTACACAATACTAGCATCTTGTCAAATACTATTACAACAAATAGAGCATTACATTAGAAAACAATAGTATTTGATGGTCCATCACAGTATCTTCATTTAAGTTTATGGTAAATCAATACATTTATTCGTTAAATAATAAGAATTATAGTAAAAACAAAAAATAAGACACACATACACACACATATATATATATTCATACTTTCATATACATGTGCTAAAAAATTTATACTCAATATTATGTATCCCTATTACAAGATTGTAATATTATAGCATACTACTTTTATCACACAAAATTATTTATAGTGTATTCACATTATTTATGTAGCACTGTTTTATTATTATGGTGTTATAGCATATTATTTGGAACATTATATTTGTTCAATGTTAAAGTATTATATTTACTTATTACAATGTCATTATAGATATAAATTTATATATACGCAATATGTGGAGCTAAATGATTATACTTACTTTTTATTATATAGTGATTATATAGAATAATTGTATGATTGTACTATTATAGAATAAAATTTGGAGTATCGTATGACATAATATAATGATATGATTTGTTTATGACATATATGATGTGTGTTTTTACTATACAATATTGAATTGTAGTTGTATCATATAGTATAATGTGTTAACTACACGTAACATTAAATATAATTTCTCAATATTATACAATACTAGTATCTTATCAGATACTATTACAATAAATAGATCATTACATTAGAAAACAATTGTATGCTAATAGTATTTGATAACTCATCACCATATCTTTATGTAAGCTTATGACAAATCAATATATCTATTTGTCGGTAGAAAAAATAAAAGTATGACATTTTAACTTCATTCACCAAAGAATTGCATCGAGAATAAGGGAATACTTAGATCACACGAGTTAAATAATAGGAACTATAATAAAAGCAAAAATAACATATATATATTTATATATATTCAATATTATGTATCACCATTACAAGATAATAATATTATATCATACTACTTTTATCACACAAAATCATGTATAGTATATCAACATGACTTATATAACACTATTATATAATCGGTATTATGGCATATTATCCGAAACATTACATTTATTTAGTGTTAAAGCATTATATCTATTCTTTACAATATCATTATAAATATAAATTTATCGATGTGTTTATAAATATATGGAACTAAAACATTATACTTATATCTTATTATATAGAATAATTATATGGTAGTACTATTACATAAAAAAAATTTGGAACATTGTATCACATAATATAATGACATGATTTGTTCACGACATATATGATGTGTATTTTTACTATGTGATATTAATTTGTAGTCATGTCATAGAGTTTATATAATGTGTTAACTAAATGTGTCATTAAACATAATTTCTAAATGTTATACAATATTAGCATGCAATCAAATACCACTACAACAAATATAGCATTATATTAGAAAATAATTCTATGCTAATAGTATTTGATAGTCTATCACAATATCTTAATGTAAGTTTATAGCAAATCAATACAATTATATATCGATAGAAATAAGAAAACTACGACATTTTAACTTCATTCATCAATTGATTAATTGCATTTAGAACAAGTGAATACTTAGACCACAATAGTTAAATAATAAGAACTATATATATTCATACTTTCATATATATACATGTGCTAAAAAATTATACTCAACATTATCTATCATTATTAAGAGTAATATTTTGACATACTATTTTTATCACACAAAATTATATATAGTGTATTAACATGATTTATATAGCACTGTTATATAATCATAGTGTTATAGCATTTTTTTTGGAACATTATATTTATTTAATGTCAAAGCAGTATATCCATTTATTACAATAATTGTTATACATATAAATTTATATATATTTTTATAAATATATGGAACTAAAAGATTATACTTATATCTTATTATATAGTGATGATATAGAATAATTATATGGTCATACTATTGTGAATAAAATTTGGAACATTGTATCACATAATATATACGATGTGCGTTTTTACTACATGATATTAAATGATAGTCTTATTATAGAGTTAGTATAATGTGTTAACTACATGTGCCATTAACTGTAATTTCTAAATATTATACAATATTAGCATCTTATCAAATACTATTACAACAAATAGGGCATACTAAACAATTATATGCTAATAGCATTTGATAATATTTATGGATCATATGTATATGATATATAATATAGTATAGTGTTTGGACTTTTTATATACTAAATATATACATAGTTTATATATGAATTATAAATATACATTAATTATAACTATGTATGTATTATGTAGAATATTTTTCATATTTATATGAATTATGAATCAATATTATATACTGTATGGTATATTGATAATAATACGCATGGATTATATCTATGCAAATTATATGTACAAATTAGACAATATAACTTTTGTATTTTATATGAATCACGGTTTAAGAATATACATAATATAGTATATAGACAATAATATATACAGATTATATCTATACAAATTACATGTGTGAATTATAAATATGATAGATTATATAGTATACGATTTTATGAGTCATAAAAGTAATATATGAAGTAATGAATGATAACATGTAGACTATAAAGAAATTATTTTGAAGGTAGGCTAATAGTATGAAATATTATTTTTAGTTTATATGAATTGTATATAAATAATCAAAATAATAAAAAAGAAGAAATTAACTAAAGAATACTTTCTATGAATCATAAAAGCAATACGAAGTAATACAAGTTAGTGATGAAAAATTATTTTGTCTGTAATTATATGAACTATTTATTTTTAGTTTATGTGAATTGTATATAAATGATTTAAATTTTAAACTTAAAAAAGTTTAATTAAAGAATACTTAGGAGAAATAAAAATTAAGGAAATATATTATAAGAAGGGAGAGAGAGAAAAATAGTATTAATTAAGAGGGAGAGATTATTATTAAAGAGATGAGGGGTGGGGGTAACCTAGATAACCTGTTATAACCTACTTTGATAGGTTATAAGGGGCAACGTTACGATATAGAAAAATCATAAGTACTATGACAAAAAAGTCATACAAAAAAGGTACAATAACACAAAAAAAAAAAAAAAAACTTTGAAAAATTATATATTATAATAGGAGAAAATTATTTGTTTACAACCAAAATTAAAAAAAATTACTAAAATACAAATTATACAAAAGTAATTACTAAAATACCAAGCTTATATCGTGTTAGATATATTTATCCTTATTGACAATTTTGTAGTTAAAGTAGTTAGTGTAGCTGTTCAGTTAGTTAGTTAGTTTGATATTTAGTTAACAGTTCTCTAACCAACTCAAGTAGCTAACATCTGTATATAAAGTAGAGTAGAGCTTGTAAATCTTTTCAAGTAATGAAGACAGTTTTTCTTTCTTTGATTCAATCTTCCTACTTCATACAAACATGGTTACATTTCATGTTATGGTATCAGAGCTTTAACTAGAATAGTTGTAGACAATTTAGAATGACTAGTTCTCAATCAGAAGACGTAAATTCACCATACTACATCCGTCATTCTGATTCTCAAAATTCGATGATGGTGACCTTAGTCCTTTTTGGCATCAACTACAATACATGAAAGCGTTCATTCCCGTCGACGCTTTCAATCAGAAACAAGGGAGGTTTTATCGATGGTTCAATTCCAATACCATCTAAGGATGATAAGACGTATTTAGCTTAGTCTCGCTAATAGTTGCTTGGTTGCTTCGGTCGATTTCTCCTTTACTTGCTTTGATAGTCTTGTATATGAGTAGTGTGAAAGATATATGGAACAAATTAAAGCTACACTTCTCTTAGCTTGATGATGCTAGGATTTGTCAATTATATCACATGTTAAGCACAATTGTTCAAGGATCTCGTAGTGTAGATGAGTATTTTGCTGATCTTAGTGTGATATGGGAAGAATTAAAAAACTAAAGGCCCTGCCACATTATTCCTATAGGAGTTGTGATAAAAAATGCTTTGAAAGGTGTACTGAAATGGCTTAAAAGGATCATGTTTTTAAATTTCTTAATGGCTTAAATGAAGGTTTTTTAGCTCTTTGATCACAAATTTTAGTTTTGAAACCTTTTCCTACGCTTGATGAGGCTTATAATCTTATTATGAGGAGCGAGTTTCAGAGGGCTAACTGTCTAAAAGATTTTAATGCAATTGATTCATCTGCTATGATGGGTATGAGTGATAGATCAAGAACTCGAAATGAGGTCATATGTAGTTATTGTCGTAAGAAAGGTCACTTGAAGGATAAGTGTTACAAGTTAATTGGTTATTTGTTGCATTTCAAGAATAATAATAATGTTCGATAGAAAGCTTTTGGATTGAATCATGTTGTTTCTGGTTTGAATATTGGTAATCCATTAAGTTCGATAAAATCCATTTGAAATGAGGAAGAGGCTTCTTGTTTCTTTAGTTTTGGTAGTTTGAAAGTGGCTAATGGCTCTAAGGGAGTTAACTTGACTAAAGATTAGTTCCTTAGTTTGTTGAACATGTTTAATATTTCTAATAATCATTGGGTTAGTGTAGCAGTAGAATAGTCTTCTTCTTGTGCAGCACATGTTTCACAAGAGGACTCTCGATAGGATGTGACTTTCATGAGTCACATAGCAAGTATTTTGTCTCTTTCTTCTTGTTGTTTTCAAGAAGGAGTTGTAAATTGAATTTTAGATTTAGGAGCTATAGATCGTATGGTTAATTGATGGGAATCCAGTTACCGAACTACTGACCCGTAGTCGAGCCCATGAACTAGAGGGATTGGTAAGATAAATCCTCCTATTTTAGCTGACTCATGTGGATGCTAAGCATCCCCTTGTCGACCCATTTCGCCTGCCGAGTAGAGTGACTGCCTATTTCTCGCATATTGTGTGCTGAGAAGCGGAAGGCTGAGACAACAACCTATTTTCATTCTCACACATTCCTAGCAAATTACTTGGTCATACCCTTGCCGAGATGCTAAGAGAAAGAGTTCGGACTGACCAGGCTACCCCTATTCAGACAAGCAAGTTGTCCGTACTTTTTGTCCACATCTTCCAACGGCATCATCAATACAATATCACTACGTGTACAGTATCATATATAGAATCCTTCGCGCTAATGATTACTTTCCTTATATATTCATTTTTACCCTATTGTATCTTGTACATTACTCCCTTAAGAAATGCTCTTTTTGTCTTTTCCCTTTTGCGTAAGTTGCCTTAACTTATGGGTATAAATGCCCCTATACATGTAGTTGTAACGAGAATCAAATTATTATCAATACACTTGAGTACTTCTTCCTTACGAATATACTGCTTGTTTACTCTCAGCATTACTCTTATCCTAACCTTTGACTCAGGCTAGGCGGCGAGTAACCTCATTAGATTGATTCGTGTGTCATATTGAATTGTGCCATGAGTCCTTGGAAGTTCCATTGGTGCGTCATATCGTCTGGATCTGTTCGTGGGTTTTGCTCACTTTTTCATTCGCATTTGTCCTTCTGTATTTTCCCCATCACTTCTTTTTCGAGCTTTCTGCAAGCTCGAACCCATCCAACGACTGGCCTTATCTATTCTTGGTTACGGTTCGCACCGGTTAGTTCTCTTCATTTGTTTCATTCATATAATGGGATAGAAGAAAGAGTTGTTTTCTTGCCTAATGGGTAGCAACTTATAGCGACACATGTGAGTACAATTGTTATTTCTTTAGATTTAGTCTTGAATAATGTTCCATATCTTCCATCTTTCAAGTACAATCTTATTTCTATTGTTAAGCTAATGGAAGATAACAGTTACATGGTTCTTTTCATGAAATCTGTTGCTCCTATTCAGGAGTTTTTCTATCAAAGGGTGATTGGTCATGCTAAGTACAAGAATGGTTTATACTTATTGCAGCATCAAGGCTCATCTATTGTAGAATTGTCTTCACGCACTTCTTCTTTCAATACTGTTTTTGGTTCTTCAGTATTGGATCAATTGTCTAAGTCTTTTGATGTTTGGCATTTTTGTCATGGACATCAGTCCAACAATAAAATGAAGCAAATAAGTAGTATAGATTAGAGTGTCAATAGTAGTGATTTTGATTGTATGATTTGTCCTTTAGCAAAACAAAAACGATTTGTTTTTCCTACACATGTTCATAGTACAGCTAGAGCTTTTAAGTTAGTTCACTTAGATATTTGGGGTCCATATGCTACTTTGACTATTAAAGGGCATAAGGATTTTCTTTCCATTATGGATGACTATACTAGAGTTACTTGGGTGTATTTGGTGTAGAGTAAGAGTGAAGTTTCTGTTCTTATTCTACAATTTCATCACATGGTACATACTCAGTTTGGGTCTTGTGTTAAAATTGTAAGAAGTGATAATGGGAAAGAGTTTCTTTTAATTAACTTTTTATTCTTTGAGTGGTATTTTGCATCGGGTTTCTTGTGTTAAGACACCACAATAGAATAGTGTACTGGAACGAAAACATTGGCATCTTATTTCCATAGCTTGTTCAATGTTGTTTCAAGCTTCGCTGCTAGTGATTTTTTAGAGAGATGCTGTCTTGATAGCTACTCATATTATAAATTGATTACCAACTAATGTGATAAGTGGTGTATCACCATATAAGATATTATATGGAATTGCACCCAAATATTCTTATCTTTGAGTATTTAGATCATTGTGTTTTGCTTTTACTATTGTTCGAAATAGGACTAAGTTTGATCTTCGAGCTCATCCATGTGTTTTTGTTGGGTATCTTATGGGAGTTAAGGGATATAAGGTTTATGATTTAGTAAGGAAGCAGTATGTGATTTCAAGAGATGTGCATTTTCTTGAGCATATTTTTCCATTTCATCTGTTGAGCAATTGTGACCAAGTTTCTTCTTTACTTCCTGTCACTTCACCTTCTGATGAATTAGTTTCATGTTTAGAACACATTTTCTCATTATTTCCTAAGGATTCCCCATATTTTGATTAAGGCACTTGTGATTCTTGCACGAAAGGGATTATGGATTCTGATACATCTCATTAGGTTGAGCTTAGGCGTAGTTCACAAACATATAAGCTTCCTTCTTATCTTCGTGATTATCATCATGGTCTAACAAGTGTTGCTGCTTCTAAATGCTCTATTGATCATCTTATGAGTAAGGTATTATCTTGTCAATCCCTTTCTCATGTCTATTGTGCATTTACTGTTCGACTATCACAACATTATTGATCAAGCTAAACAGCTAGACTCATGGTGTAAGGTAGTGAAGGAAGAATTGGATGCATTGGTAGCTAATAATACTTGGTCTATTGTTTTGCTTCAATTTGGTAAAAATAAAGGAGGATGTAAATGGGTATACAAACTAAAAACTAAAGTTGATGGAATAATAGATAGGTATAAGGCTTGTCTTGTGGCCAAAGGGTATAGTCAAAAGGAAGTTTTGATTACATTGATATTTTAGTCCTATCATCAAACATGTTACTGTGTGTATGTTCTTTTGCTTAGCTGCTATAAATAATTAGCATGTGCATCAAATGGATGTGCATAATGCTTTCTTAAATGGAGATCTTCATGAGGAGGTGTTCATGGATCCTCCTCTTAGTCTGAATGTTTCGAAGTGTCTTCGTTTGAGAGGTAGACTAGTTTGTAAACTCCACAAGTCTCTGTACTGACTTAAGTAGGCATCTAGACAATGGAATGCTAAACTTACTCATTCTCTTTTAGAGTATGGTTTCAAGCAGTCCTATTGTGATTATTCCTTATTCATTAAAGGTTCTTGTGATCATATGGATGTGGTATCTATTTATGTTGTTGATATAGCTATCCCAAGTAAGCATCTCACTCTTATTGATTGTTTTAAGGAGTTCATGCCCATGCAATTCAAGATTAAGGATTTAGGGGTCCTTAAATACTTCATAGGTTTGGAGCTGGCTCGATCATCATAAGGATTAGTTTTTTCCCAACGTAAGTTTACACTTGATCTACTTGCTGAAACTAGTTTTCTAGGTTTGAAATCCATTTCTACTCTTATTGTAACTAATCATAAGTTGATTAGAGATGATTCTTTTGACCTTGTAGATGCTACTTGGTATCAAAAGATAGTAGGTAAGCTACTATATTTGTGTATAACTCGACTTGATATCACTTATGCAGTGCACATTCTTGGCCAGTTTATGGATAAGTTGTGTTGAATGCATCGGTTAGCTCTTGAATGGGTTTTGAGATATGTTAAAGGAATGGTAGGTCAAGGTCTTCTTTTCTCAGTGTCTAATGATTTGATTTGAGCTTATAGTGATAACGACTGGGGTAGATGTTCGGATGCTTGAAGATTAACAACTGGTTATTTTGTTTTTCTAAGGAATTCACTACTTAATTGGAAGTCCAAGAAGCAACAAATAGTTGCTAGAAGCTCAACTGAAGTAGAGTATAGGGCATTGGCTGCTACCACGTGCGAAGTCCTTTGGTTGATTGTGTTATTAAAGGAATTTTCCGTTGATTTTTGTTTACTTGTTCAAATGTTTTGTGATAATTCATTAGCCTTACATATCTCTAAGAACCCTATTTTCCATAAACATACCAAGCATCTTGAGATAGATCTTCATTTTATCAAAGATAAAGTTGTTGAAGGAACCATTCTGCCCATCCATATTTCTACCAAATAGTAGTTAGCAGGTAAATTTCATTGCCTTCTATCTAAGATAGGAGCAATTAACATTTACTCTCCATCTTGAGGGAAGGTGTTAGATATATTTATCCTTGTTAACAATTTTGTAGTTAGAGTAGTTAGTGTAGCTATTCAGTTAGTTAGTTAGTTTGATATTTGGTTAACAGTTCTCTAACCAACTTAAGTAGCTAACATCTGTATATAAGGCAAAGCAAAGCTTGTAAATCTTTCCGAGTAATGAAGATAGTTTTTCTTTCTTTCATTCAATCTTCTTGCTTCATATAAACACGTTTATATTTCATGTCATGTCGCATCCTATTTGTTCTAATGTCGCATTTTCAAGATATGACACTAGTATAATATTTACGTTGCATTTTGAAAATGCGACATTAATATAAATAGCTATACTGCATATTGAAGATGCAATATTAACTTTTATATACCGTTATTATATCATAGTGTTACATTTTCAAGATAAAACATAATATTAGTATTTTTGTAATTTTTTTATGTCATTTGTAATTATGCAATTTTTTTTTTCTAAAGTTGGTGACATGTATTGCACCCATTACAATAGAATAGATAATAGACATAGAACCAATAATTCATTCATGGATATAAATGTAGAATTTTAGAATTCTCCCTTTCTCTCTCCTATCTTTTTCTTGGAGACTAACTGGTCTCAGATAGAGGTTTATCGTTTTTCTATTACAGAATTCTTATTTTTACAATAACCGAGCCACGACTGCATCATATTATCAGTGCAGGTGGTCTTAAAACTCAGCTCTACACTTTCATTTTTCTCCTATATACTTAAGTGGCATTTTTATTGGTTATCAATCAATGTCTCAGACCAGAGGTAAGGGAAAATATTAAAAAATACACATAAATCCCATCAGATGCAACAAGTTTAGTTGGTCAAATTAAACATAACATTCGGCATAAATATACACTCAAGAACAGTCAGAAATTAAATAGAAACATCACTAATGGGAATTAAATAGTACCTTACCCTCATTAGCAACTAAACTCGAATCTATTGGTTTCAGTTCATATGGCATATACAAGTCTATCATCTGTACTGAGGATTCCAAATGTTGACTTCATTAATCTTGAGTAACTATGGTTGTAATTACGAAGAGAGTTGGGTCGAGACTTCTCTTTTTTATCCCTCAAAAAAATTTATGAACCGTTCAATTTAAGACCGTGCATAACACTAAATATTCGACTCTTATAATCAAGTAACTTAACTTACATGTGTATTGTGTTCTAATTGTTTTTGTGCTCACATAACAAATCAACTCAAGTTCAAAATTAACTCCGGAGATAAACACACCAGAACTCCGATGACTCTATACGTTCCTTTTTCTGAGTAATACATTTTTTAGAAGTATCAATTTAACATTACCAAAATGTGGTTTTTCATAAGCATCCAAACACGCACCGGATCGCATGTAATAACTAAGAAAACATAAAAAAGATCCACACTTTATTCACACAAGTAACGAGCTATTACTGCAACAGAGAACCTAAAATTGACAATGTGGCAGAACTTGCTTGAAGTTCAACATAAACTAAATAACCAGATAGGACCTAGCAAAATAACGCACAAATCCTAAGAATACTAAGATTGAACAAATGGATCATTAAGTCAAACATTTGAAATACACTATCTCATGGACTTGTGCTCTCTTAGGTCGACATCACTTATGGACCTTGTTATAAAAAGGCCTTGAACCATATAAATAGACTTAAGCTCTTATGACAATTAAGTATAGGATCAGATAATGACTTGTTGATAATAATAAACCTTAATTAAGTTAATTAATTAAATAATTAGCCTAGTGCGCTCAACTCTATCCAAAGCTAGTTAGATCCATTTTCCTTTAATGCCCATAATCTATAGACCTTATCTAAGTAGAAGGTGGTTGGACTTAATTGATAACATATGATCTAGTTAATTTTAAACTAAGTTTAGTAATAGATTAATGACTTGATAACTAATAATGATAATTTATTAATTCTAAATTTTCAATTAATCTATTTTTAGTTGGATTCCAAGACTTACTCCACTTTTTAGTTTGAGGCATTCAGCACAAGTATGCAATAATCTTGTATGTTGTGTGTTAGGATTTAACCAACCAAATTTATACACAAACTGGACCTAATTAAATTAATTGATTGTTACTTGTACTTGGTTGTCTCAATCTAATGAGCAACACCATTGGACGATGCTATATTTGTGGTATAGTTACCGGGATGATATCGTGGTTAACTGCATAGAGTATCAAGATGGCTCAGTGTTAATCGATACGAGGCAGTTAAGTGGAAATGACGGTCATTGAAAGCGAAAAAAAGTCATAGCAGGTGTTGTACGATGGTTGAGGACATGTGTATTGTACATTATGGATGGATTGTGATCAATAATGTTTAGATAATGGCAGTGAACCCCGTATAAGATTACTTTTTCGATTTTTGGTGCTTGCATGTGGAATTTAGATGTTCTTGCGATCACTGATAGTCTACTGGGAGTGGATATTTATATTCCCATCTTGTTGTTATAAAGTTTTGAATAATCCTTTGCTAATTGTTTTAAGTTATGCTTAACTATATTTATACGAAATGAAAATGATTACTGCACCAGAAATAGGCCCGGGTGTGATTTGCTGTGTATGGTTGCGAATACTAATGTATCGATTTCTCTTAGATCTCACTTTTAAAATTTTACAAGTGAGGATTACTTAGTCAAATTTACGTATGATGCAGTAGGTTACAGACTTGACGTACTAAGGACTGGTCAGATGATTGTCTCACTGACAATTAATTGCTTTATCGTTGTCTTAGTTATTCTCCATATTCACTAGCCGAGACTATCTTACTGCTGCATTCGTATTACGAGACTTTTATTAAGGATATGTGTTATGGATTTTTAAGTATCGTGTTTTTGGACCCTCGGTATATGGGCTAGGACGATTGACTATTTGTGGGTGTGCATGCCCCAATTATGTTTTATAGCCTTTTGAGGATGATCCATATGATGATATCCAGTACCTATGTTTGTCGCCATGTTAAATTCTCTTTTTATATTTAGGTAAGTAAACCACTCTCAACCAATTGATTATTTCTAAAATTTAATAAAGGATTTTTTTAATGTAAAATTAGATAGAAACCCACTTGAATATTAGGAAAGCTATAATATGAACTATTTAAGTAGGATACGTTGTGGATTGCCATGCCCTTTCAACTCAAGGAATGACAAGAACTAAGATGTTAGGCGTAAGGGTGAAGGAAAAAGGAAATGGACTTTAATATTTTGCTCTTACAAAAGATAGATCGTTGAGTTTGATTTTTTTTTTTCCAATTTTTATAAATAAGTCTTTTTTTTTAAAACCGATTAATATTAAACCCTAATCTATTTAATATTAATTCTCAACTAAGATTTAAAGAAAATTGGTTCTTTTTATCTTTGGAAATATTTTTGAGTCGCCACTCAACCGAAGTCAGAAAATGGTTTAGGTCAAAATTAAACGAGTAGATTTGGTTTTGATCTAGACACTAGTTCACATGAAAAAAGAAAAACCAATTTTAAATAAAAGGTTTTTGAAAAACCAAAAAAAAAAAAAGAGTCCAATTGTTAGATTTTTTAAACCCTTACAGGTATTATATACTTTCTAAATTTAGATTTCATTTCTAAAATCACCTTTTTTAAAAACTATCCTATAAAACGAAACTTAATAATTAATTAACAAATCGAATCCTATATTATTAAATTGGATAAACTTAAGCTAAATTGGAAGAAATCTAAACTTTTTTCATTTTTTACTAAATTGAATAACTAATAGTGGAAAAACTATTTTTTTTTTTTCATTTTTTACATCACCCTATAGGTGCTTACATACCTACTATTTGAGATTAAATGTATGTAGTTCTTTTTTGTAAAATTTTAGTGTGTGGGTTGGTTTTATTTTAGGAAAACGATCAGATCTACATTTTAGACCTTCCATTTGGGACAAAATTAAGGCACTTTTTAGTAATGCTTGCTTCACGACATGAGGACCTCCATAATTATGAGCAAATTTTCCTCTAGAGTCTTGTGCATTGGGAAGAACTTTTCTCAACACCACAGTACCCTCTTTGAAGTTCTAGGGTCGTACTCTTTTGTTGAAAGCTTGAGCCATTCTTTGTTGGTAACATTGATTATGCCACAGAGTTGTTAATCTTTTCTCGCCAATCAAGTTCAGTTGCTTAATGCATTTCTTTACCCAATCGGCTTCATTCAATTGGGTTTCTGATAGTATTCTGAGAGATGGGATCTCAACCTCTACTGGCAGCACCGCTTTAGTGCCATATACCAAAGAATAAGGTATTGCCTTAATTGACATTTTGATGGAAGTCTAATAGGCCATGAGTGCGAATGGCAACATTTCATGTCAATCTTTGTATGTAACAGCTATTTTTTGATGATTCTTTTAAGGTTTTTATTGGTTGCTTTAATGGCTCCATTTATCTAGGGTTAATAAGGTGTAGAGTTTCTATGAATGATCTTGAACTATTGACACAACTTTGACATAAGCTTATTGTTGATATTAGTATTAATGTCAGTGATGATTGTTTCTAAAGCCCCATATCGAGCTAAGATATCTCCTTTGATAAACTTAACTACTACTTTTTTAGTAACGCTCGAATAGGATGAGGCCTCAACCCCCTTGCAAAAGTAATCAATGGCGACCGGTATAAAGTGATGCCCATTGGATGCTTTTGGAGTAATCGGGCCAATGATGTCTATTTCTCATATTGAAAAAAGCCATAGCGGAGAGAGTAAGTGTAATTCTTGAGGCAGGGCATTTATCTTATTTGTATAAACTTGGCATAAGTGACAATGCTTGATGTGTTTGATGTAATCACCTTCCATTATTGACCAGTAATACCCTAGCCTCATAATTTTCTTGGCTAGCATGTACCTGTTCATATGAGGGCGACATACTCTTTTGTATGCTTCTTTCATCAATATCTTAGCATCTTTGTTATCTATACACCTTAAAAGTATGCCGTCAAAAGATCGCTGGTACAAAGTGGACTCGCTTACTAAGAATTGGGTAGCTAATCTCTTGATCGTCCTTTTGTCCTTTTTCTCAACCTCTTCAAGGCATGTGTCTTGTTGTAGGAACATTTTAATATCATGATACCACGGCTTTTCATCATTTGTACCTTCAATTACTACATAAAAGGTAGTCTTTTCTTTAATTTCAATGGTGAGGGGCTGAATCTTGACTCTACTGGATATTTGGATCGTAGATGCCAAAGTAGTTAATGCATCAGCAAATTTATTATGAATTCTTAGTATGTGATTGGAAGTGATTTCTTTGAATTTCTCCATCAATTTAGTCAAGTGCTAATGATAAGGTGTTAGTTTAAGATCTTTCATCTTGTATTCTCCCCGAGCTTGGCCGATAATAAGTGAAAAATCCCTATACACTTTTAATTCTTGAATATTTTTATCTAGGGCCATTTTGAGTCTCATGATGCATGCTTCGTATTCAGCGATATTTATTGGTGTATAAGGAAACGAGCCTTACAGCTATAAGGTACTACGTACCTTTAAGGGATATCAGTATTGCCTTAATTCCATTCTTGGATACATTAGCAGCTCCATTAAAGAACATCTTCCATTTTGGGAGTCTATCGTCTTTTTCTTCATCAGAACTTCCTTAAGCTACTAAGATATCTTCATTAGGGAATTTGACTTGTACCTTTTAGGGGGTGTCATCAATGGGATTTTTTGTTAATCGATCTGCTAATGCTTACCCCTTAACTAAATTCCAATTTATGTATGTAATGTTGAACTTTCCTTAACTAAATTCCAATTTATGTATGTAATGTTGAACTTTGATAGTAACATTTGCTACTTTGAGATTCTACTAATTAGGGTCAATTTATCTGCTAAATACTTTAGGGGATTTTGTTAAGTTAGGAACTCAACCTGGTAATAGAGCTTGTGTAAGCCCCATAACCAATCATTCAAGGTTTCGATCGGTTGAAAGATCCGATCGAGCCTGAATTATAAACCATTGAGAGAAATATTAGTAAAAATGACCCCATAAACGTGAATTTAAGAAAATAAGAAATAAAATAGGAGACTATAAAATTTTCAAATTTTAAGCATAATAATTGCTCATTATTGAAAAGGCAAAAAGTGTAATCTAATAACTAATAAATTACTAGAGATAGATTATATGTATATTGAAAATTTTAGAATGACCAAAATCATATTTAGGAATATTCACGTGTACCCCACATGTTTTTACGTGTAGATAAAAATACGCGTAATTACCTAAATTGGTCAAAAACTAAGTAAATAATTAAAGAAAATTATAAAATAATTATGGAAAAATCAGAAAAAATCAGAAGATGATAAGCTGAATCAAGATAAGGTTGTGGCAAGTTAGAATCTGAAAAAGAAAATTCAACCAATTAAATTAGGACAACATAAAAGCAAAAAATTTAGGGATAAAGCACTTGTCTTGTCCAAATTAATACACAATAAATCCCCTAAAACCCTATAAATAGCAGGAAAAATCCAGGAACTCATTTGGACAGTTAGAAATCAGAAAAAATTAGGGAGATTCAAAAATTTGAGAGAAAATCCATAAAATAAAAAAAATAAGAAAAACTGTGCAGTTAAGGGTTTTGAAAGGAATCCACACCAGACGAGAAGCTGGAAGTGGACGGCCACCACCACCATACGGTGGTGGCAGCGCCCAGGCGGGCTGACAAGGCCACGGCGGCCCGCGGTGGCCGGAGCCACCCAAACCGGTGAGTCCAAATTTCAGCCCGAATCTTGTGTAATTTTGTAAAAATAGTAAATATAATTAGAAAATTATGAATTTTGTTATTCTGAGATATTTTTGTATGTAGTTTGTAGAAAAAATATTATTTTGATGAAATTATATCCCATAATATATGGCTCCTAAGAAATCATGCAAAACCGAGCACATTTCGGTTTAGAAATAAATGACCTTAAGAGTGTAGTTTCAAGCCCAAAATTTTTCTATAGATTACTTAGCTGATATAGAATAGTGCTATGAGGCTTGTTTTCAAAAATTAATTTTTAAAATTTTTAGATAATTTTTAGGCCCTAAAATAAGGCATAAAATGGGTAATTTAGGGCTAATTATGTAATTAAATGATTAATTTCTGATTTATTGAATAATTACATGTTTTAGGATGTTAAAATTTGATGGAGTATGATACTTGTAGCAATTAGAGTGTTAGATGTAATTATTAGGTTAATTATGTAGTAAATAGGCAATATGAAAAAATAGTACATTTTAAGATAATTTTGTAAATTAGGGTAAATTGGAGTAAAATCTGATTTAGGATGAAATTATACATTTTGAAATGATAAATGAGGTTTAGAGATGATAAATAGAGTAATAGAAATATTAGAAGTGTAATATATACATAAAAGGTAATAATACATAATAGGTAATTATTGAAAATATAATAAATAGGAAATATTATAATAAAAATTGATATTGTGTTAATAATAAAAACATACAATAAATCTGATGGGAAACTTGAATTTATGTAATTATATGAAAAATGTAAAAATTTCTCACATTAGGAGTAAATTCAGTACACAAATAGGGATTTAAGTGTACTGGATGGAATAAAATACTAATTAGAGTTAATAATGGTATTTAAGAGATTGGGAAGTAATGTGATTAATTTCATATTATAGGTTGAAACGGATTTTTAGGGTTGGAATCTAAAACATTACTTAAAAATCGAACTAAAACCTGATTTAGAAATCGATGCGAAAACCGAACCTGAACCTAACCCCAAACCTAGAATAATTGTAAAAGACTTAATACCTAGATAATTAGGCATATTAAACCTTAAACAAAACCTAACAATAAGCATTATAGGATAAAACGAACCTATAACAGTTAAATGAAAAGCTGAAACCACGTTCGTGTTATAGGGATAACCGGCGATGGCCTGAGCAAATCGGACCATGAGTGAGCGAGCGAGGAGTCGAGGTAAGTTGGGATTAATACGATGCTGTATTTTTGGAGGCTTAAGATTATGCTTGGTTGTGCTTGTTAGATAGTTGAATGTGTGCATTAGCTTGATTATGGGTGATGCTATGATTCTGTTTGTTGCTTTGGCACATGTTGTATGAATTGTATGTAATGATTGATCACCCTAAACTGGACTTGATTAAATGTCCGACCAGTAATCATAATCGGACATGCATTGCAACCCGTTAGGGGAACTTAGGACTCTCCGGCCAAATACCGACCCCTTCGGAAGGGATAGCGCAGGATTGCAAAATGGTCCCTTCTTCATCCTCAGTCGAACTAAGTGACAGGAGAGGAGGTCGCGGCGGGGGTGAAGTCAATGGTTCGAAGGTAGTCGCGGGAGGAGCGTGGTCTCCATTGCACAAGCCTGGGTTTGGTCGTGAGCTGTTGCATTAACGGCAACTCCTCAACCCGGATTAGAGCGGGCGCAATTTCTCTAATCTCACGACGGGCCGGACAACGTCGTGCGATGGCATTTGCTTGCACATGCATTGCATCTAATAAGTGATTGAAAACCTTGTTGTGTTTCTGGTATAGTTTTAAGTCTTCCGTCCCTACTTACTGAGCTGTGGTTGCTTACATCCCTATAGACGTCGTGCAGGTGCTGGCTAAGAAGCGGCAAACCACTACTCTGAAGCTAGCAACTGCTGGATCCTGGGGAGTGAGGAAAAACATTTGAAGAATAAATACATACTTTTAAGGTTTAAGTTTTTACTTTAGAACTTTTCATTTTGAATAATGTAACAACTAGGAAAAAAATATTACGGAGAAATATTGTAAACCTTAATTACAATAGCTGAATTATAGCATATATATATTTCATCACTTTCTTAGATTAATGATTTATTTAAATTACAAACTGTTTACTTTAAAGCGGGTTAGTCGTTGACGCCTTGTGTAGATCAGGTCTAAGATAGCGGTTGTAAGGCCAACTTCTATCTTAGGATGGTTTACACGGTGGGGGCTGTTACGACTCTGTCGCTTCGGGGCGTGACAGCTTGTATTGTCTAAGTTGGTGCATTACCCAAACTAAAGTACAATACGTTCTTTCAATTTCTAAATACTTCTATTCCCCTTCAGTAAACTTCTTACTCAGGTAGTATATGACCCTGCTCTTTTCCTTCCTCATCCTTTTGACCAAACATATATCCCATGGATTCTGGTAATATTGTCAGGTATAAAAATAAAGGCTTCCCAAGTTTAGGAGCTGCCAAAATTGGAGAGTTCATGAGGTACTCCTTGATTGTTGTGAAGGCTTGCTCACATTCTTCATCCTAGTTTATCTTAGCGTTCTTTTTCAATAACTTAAATAAGGGATAACATTTATCTATAAGTTGAGATATGAACTGGGCTATGTAGTTTAAGTAGTCCAACAAGCCTTTAATTTCTTTAAGTGTGCATGGAGGGGACAAGTTGAATATTGCTTTGACTTTATTAAGGTCTACTTCGATGCCCCTCTAGCTGATAATGAAACCCAATAATTTCCCTAAAGTTACTCCAAATATACACTTCTCTAGGTTGAGCTTTAATTGGAATTTTTTCAACCTATCAAACAATCTCCTTAGATTAGCTGCATGATTCTCTCCCTCCTTGGACTTTGTCATCATATCATCAACATATACCTTAACTTCTTTGTGCATCATGTCGTGAAAGTTTATAACCATAGCTCTTTGGTAAGTTGGCCTAGTGTTTTTGATTCCAAAAGGCTTTACTTTATAGCAAAATGTGCATCAAGTTATGATGAATGTTGTCTTGGCTTTATCTTCTTCAAACATTTAAATCTACTTATATCTACAGAACCCATCAATGAAGGAGAAAAGATGGTTCTCAGCTGTATTATCAACCAAGAAGTCAATATAAGGCAAAGGGAAATTATCTTTAGGGGGTGAATGGTTGAGGTCTTAAAAGTCTATGCATACTCTAATTTTTCCGTTCTTTTTCATTACCAGTACAATGTTGGCTACCTACTCAATATAATTAGATACTTCGATGAAACTGACCTCTAGTAACTTTTTGACTTCTTCTTTAATTTTCAGCAAGATATCTAGTTGAAATCTCCTTAACTTCTACTTCTTAGGTTTGATATCTTCTCATGTGGGTAAGTGATAGACCATGATTTATGGATCTAACCCAAGCATATCTTCATTGGATAATGCAAACACATCTTGGTACTTAGATAATAGTGCGGTCATTTTTGCCTTCTGTTCTTCTTTCAAATTCCCTCCAATCTTCATCATTTTGAGGTTGTCATCAGTCCTAACATTAATTGTCTTAATTGGCTCATCAATGGAAATTCTACTCATTTCATGTCTTTTCTAGCTTTCTTGCACATCATTGTAGTTATTGACATCACTCTTGACGACTAACCCAGTAAGGCCGGAAGTGATACCAATATTTTTATTACCTATCTACATGAGGTATCCTTAGCTTTTATTCTAAGCATTTGATTTGGGTTAAAAATGTGTAAAGAAAAGAGTGTGACTAAAGGAGTGAAGAGAATGAAGACTGATTTTTATTAGGTTAGAAGAAATTCTTTTAAGTACAATATTGTAGAACAAAGGTATTTATTAGAAAACTCAATAAAATACTAAACTGTAATTCATTCTTTACCTTAGAGAAGACTTACTATTATTCAGGTGTTGGGACTTGTAGGATAGGTCGGTTATTTCACTCTTGCTGAAGTTGTCCTCTTTGGTAGGCTCTAAAGTCTAAATATTAGCTCGAATGAAAAGTTTCTGACAGCGGTGGAAAGGTCATTAGGTTGCGCTACAACTCGTTACCTCTTTTGCCCTTCGCTTGCATATTTTGTAGCTCATCCATTGGAGTTAGGATGTTACCGAGCCCATAAGCACCAACCTAGAGGCCTTTCATCCTTTTTTTGATCGATAATCATACATACTTCTTTAAACATTTGAAGCCTAAAGTCCTCTTGCTCCTTAATGCTAATGCAGGGTATAGCCGTTTCTTTATATATTTCGTAATCCGGGTTACCTAAAATTGTTATGACCTGGCCATTTGAAATGAATTTAACGTTTTAATGCAAGCTTGAAGGTATAGCCCTTACTGAATGTATTCAAGGTTTTCCTAATAATAGGTTAAAGGTCCTTGGCATGTTTAGGACCTGCAATAAGATGTTGAAAGTCTATTGGCTAATATCAACCGGTAAGTTAATCTCCTTATAATTTCCCTTTCGAATCCTTTAAAAGCCCTAATTGTTGTTGAACTCGGCTTAACTGCACTTGTATCGATGCCCAATAGATCCAAGGTGGCGAGAAAGAAGACATTCAATGATGATCTATTGTTGATGAGTACTCTTGCTATGATAATGTTTTTCACCTTCACTATTGTGAAGAGAGACTTAGTGTATTGATTACCTTCTTCGCCTAGTTTCTTAGTGAAGAAAGAAATCTGATCCATGGTGAGGATAAAGTTTGAGATAGATCCCATTCTTTTAGCTAGTATCTCGCGAGGGACTTTGGCTTCCCTCAGAGTTATGAATAAAGCTTCCTAATGCAGTTCCAACACCATTAACAAACTCATAAGAGATATTTATGTTAGAGTCTTAGCGAGTTAATCCATTATCTTATTCTCACTAGACTTGATTATTTTGGTGAAGCTAGACAATCCTTCCTCATATTCAGCTAGTTCGTTGTTTGGCCTTTCCAACATAGTTTTCTTTTTAAGGTTTTCTTTTAGGTCATAAATTCTACTAGACTGGGTAATTCCCCTTACTAGTGAACTTGATTGCCCTTAATTTATTGCCTGGTAATTGAGAGGAGCAATTTTATAACTTTTAGGGGCTAAGGACACATGGAAGGTGTACCTTTTGGTCTTTAGATTTTGCTTCTCCTCCTGTTTGTAGAATTTATAGACCTTGAGCTGTCAGTTGGAATCGATCATGTTGATGGCGAGATTTGAGTTATCAAATATCATGTTAATGATGGGCCCGTTGTTAAGCAAGGGGTCAGTATAATACTGACCTGATACGTGTCTAGGCCAAACTAACACCTATTCGAAGTTGACTACTTGAGGTCGACCCAATAATGAGCCACCTTTTGAACCAACCCTTTCCCAACCTTAAACATTTGAGTTGCTGAGCTATCAAACTACTGATCTCGACCTGATCTATTTAGAACTTGCTCTGCTTGGCCAGTAATGTCATTGGGACCATAGAATGGATGGCTAATACGACCTTGATTTTCTTGACATCTGTATTATCCTTTTCTATCACTAAATATTCTTTATGCTTGTTTGTTTACAACATTACCCTTGTAAATTATTCATTTTTCCTTTATAAGTAGGAATCCTTTTTGTAATTTTCACTAACCTAGGACTTAACCCTGATTGGATCATATAAATACTTATATATTGTAATAGTCGCAATAATTAATACATTTTTGTGATTTTCAAAAATACTCATTTTGAGTTAAGTGTTTTTTGCTTGCTCTCAACTATTCTTATCTAGTCTATTGAGCATGGACTAGTAGCAAGTGACCTCTAATCATACTTGTGCATAATATCAAGGGCAACAAGAGCTTGTGTGAGGTGTTGGTGCGTCATATCTACCATTAGTGCATGTAGACCCCTGCTCAACCTTTAACTATCATTTAACCTTCAAACCATCTCAAGGTTAGGACTCATCTCCTTAGTTTGTGCAATACTAAATGTAATGTATTCATCCACGTTGGATCGTATCATTTAGGGTAGCCTTAGACAATTTCCTCTACTTTATGGTCATAGAGTGTGGCATCGAGGCCAACCTAAATAAGATATAAACCTTCGTGACATGAATGCCCCCTAATCTATCAATGAAGTCTAAGGCTCATTGGTAAGGTCGCTATACTCCATTGCTTTGTGTTTCAAAGTGTTGACAAGTGTTCTAAGTTCTTCAAGCTACTGAAGAACCCATTAAAGTTCAATTATACTAGAGAATGCCAAGCTGTGTAAGATAAGCTCAAGCTATTCTTAGAGAGTCCACCTATCATCTCTAAGCTAGTCCTTAAGGAAGAACTTTATCTATACTTGGTTGTTAGTGACCAAGCATTATTGATAAGGATTAAAGAAACAACAGCGGGTCGGTAATCCAAAATGGGTATTTGGGATTCCAACAGAAATGGGTACGAAGAATAGGAAGGTTTTGATAGTGAATGTAAATGGATATAACTCACCAAGATACAAATACAATCAAGGGTTTGAGCTCAAAATAGAGTTCGATACAACTCACAAACATTAAATATCGCTTGAGATCCAAATGAGAGTTAGATATGACTCACTAACTCACTCAAATAAAAGGGTTCTCCACAATCTCGAGGACAAGATCGATATGAACACAGGGACAATTAAGGAGTTTAATCTACACTTGATAATTCAGTAATGTTAGCTCAAGAGTAGCTTTGCTAAAAAAGGGAAAGATTCTAAAATACAGAAATATACTTTCTATCTGATTTTGTATGTTGACATCTATGTATCTGATGTTTACAAATGTTATTATTTATAGTAAGTCCTAAATCTTAGTGGCAAAACTGTAAATAATATACAATGCCTTAAACCCTAAAGAATTAGGCCCATAAATAAAATAAAGGAAAACATGTATAAGAATATAAAATTGTACGTTTTACAAGGGGAGTCGGCATGTAGTCACTCGGCATGTCTTGAAAGGAGTAGTATCCGAATCAGATGAGGTTGGCAGTTGGATGCATCAGTTTGGAAAGGAGTCTTAGAAGTCTTGCAGTGTTTGGTCGAGACACCAGAAAGGTCGGCTCATAATTATCGAGTTCTAGAATCAGTCGGCACGAGTCTCTTGATGTTATGCTGAGTGGTTTTTTGGTCTTGAGTACTCGGCCTTATGGTATCTTAGCTCGTCGACTAATGACAAGCTTGATGTTGAGTGTTTATCTTCCTTCCTTTTGTCCTTCTGGCTTTTGCTTGGCCTTTATAAGCTTTGATAAGCCTAGGCTTTGGATAGGTTTACCTTAGCTTAGATATAGTTGGAGGCTAATTCCCATCATTACCGTAGGTCTGAAAGGAAGTTGTCCTCAATGTCAAGCGATGAGCTCAAGCTAGGATGCCAAATAAGCTCCTTCTCCCTTTATGTTTTACTATGGGTGCCGAGTGTCTCTGGATTTCCTCAATGCTTATCGGGGTTAAGAGATAGCTCTTCTCATCCTTCTGAACAGTATAGGTGTTGAGGAATTTGTCATGGATCACTTTTCGATCAAATTCCTATGGTTAGCCAAGAAGTAGATTCGTGACATTCATAGGCACTACGTCAAAGTCGATCTCATCCTCATATTACCCTACCTTGAATGCAATTCGCACTCTTTTATGCACATGGATCATACCCTTGTCATTAAATCATTTCAATCCATAAGGTCGGGGGTACGGGTAGGTTGGCAATTCCATTTTTTCTACTAACTTAGCAAAAATGATGTTGGTACAGCTACCTCCATTGATAATTAAGGAATAGGTCTTCCCATTCACTAAGCATCGCATATGAAATAAATTTTCCCTTTGTCTAGGATCTACCTTTAGGTTCACTCGTGTGGCCGTAGCTAGGAGTTTATCTAGGTTCTTGGGATAGACATTTTCTTCTATCAATTGTTCTTCCGAACTCCTATCACTTTGACTCTCGATTTGAGCCTCGGGCCCCTTGCCCTTTAAGACTATGACCCTTTTATTTGGGCATTAGGATGCAATATGTCCGTACCCTAAGCATTTGAAGCACTTCACCTCTCGGGCCTTGTTGTCGGGTGCCTTTTCTTTCTTAGCATGAATTGGTCGCCTAAGCTCTCTTTTCTCCATGTTCTTTTTTTGCTTTCTCTAGGCATACCTCTCGGGCTTAGGGCTGCCTTGTTGAGGTAAGCTAGTTGGCCTTTGATGCCTTCTTCTCCTCTGTCTTTATACTCTTAACGCTAAATTAATGAGCTCATCCAAAGAGTTGAATGGCTGTAATTCAACTATGTCGGCAATATCTTCTCGGAGTCTACTTAAGAACCTAACAATGGTGCAATCCTATGGCTTAGCAATCTCATACCTCGTTGTTAAGGTCTCAAACTCTTGTAAATACTCTTCAACAGTATTTCGACCTTATCTCAGGTGCTGAAAAGCATGGAGCATCTCTTGCTTGAAGAAAGTTGGCACGAAGCGTTGATTCATCAACCTCTTCATAGGCCTCCATGTTCTGATTTGCTCTTCTCCTTTAGCATCTCGCTTGGCAACCAACTTATCCCAATAAAGGCTTGCATAGTCAACAAGGGATAATGATGCCAACTTAACTTTTGTTCGTTCATCACACTCATAACACTTGAACAACTTCTTTACTCAAGGAACCCAGTTAAGGAATTCTTTAGGTTGGCTACTTCCACTGAAGGTTGGCAATTTCAACTTCACATTGTTAAGTCTTTAGCTAAGTGCTTGAGGTTCAACCCTTGCATTCCAAGCTGGTCGATTCACCTTGGATCGGCCACTTTTGTTAGAGCTCTACTCGACCATGTCCCTTCTTGGCCTTGGCTCTCTTCTTTAAGCTCCTTAATTTGTTTAAGAGTCAATACTCCTTTCATTTCTTCTTCTTGGCTTGGATAAGTTTTCTCTCCTTTTTAGCTTGGCAGCTCTTCTTTGCTATTGGTCATCATAATCAAGTTCATTAGAACCACTTCCACTTGTGGGTGTTCTCTCCCTTCTTTCCTCTTGACCATCCCGTCTATGACCTCTAACTAATCCAGTGAGTTCTTAGACAGAGTTAGTGAGATTCTGAATCTAATATTCTAAGTTCTCAACACATCGCCTCAAGCTTTCGTAAAGACTATCACTAGTGTTGTTGACATTATCCTTCGACATTCTTGTCCGTACAGTAATTTTCCAGAAAATTGAACAAATAACAAAACACAATCATAGTAACTCAAAAACAACCATTACTCGGCTTCTACAGCTACCACTACTGACAAACAATTACTATGAACAGTACACTACACTACAGAATAATGATTAATAGGGAGGTATAAATCACGAATTCAAACTTTGAAGAACACCTACACGCATGTCTCCCAAAAGCTCTAATACTAAGATGATAAGGATCAAAGAAATAGTAGTGGGTCGGTAATCTAAAATGGGTATTCAGGATTCCAACGGAAATGGGTATGAAGAATAGGAAGGTTTTAATGGTGAATGTGAATGGATATAACTCGCTAAGACACAAATACAATCAGGGGTTTGAACTTAAAATAGAGTTTGATATGACTCACGAACACTAAATATTGCTTGAGATTCAAATGAAAGTTAGATACAACTCACTAACTCACTCAAATGAAAGGGTTCGCTACAATCTTGAGGACAAGATTAATAAGAACACAGGGATGATTAAAGAGTTTAATCTACACTTGATAAATTTAGCAATGTTAGCTCAAGAGTAACCTCGCTCAAAAAGGGAAAGATTCCAAAACACAGGAATATACTTTCTGTTTGATTTTGCTTATTGACGTCTATGTATCTATGTGTCTGATGTTTACAGATGTTGCTATTTATAGTAAGTCCTAAACCCTAGTGGCAAAACTATAAATAATAAATAATTCCTTAAACCCTAAAGAATTAGGCCCATAAATAAAATAAAGGAAAACATGTATAAGAATACGAAACTATACGTTTTACAAGGGGAGTCAGCATGCAGTCACTCGGCATGTCTTGGAAAGAGTAGTATCCGAACCAGACGAGGTTAATAGTTGGATGTACGAGTTCGGGAAGGAGTCTCCGAAGTCTTGTAGTATTTGGCGGAGACATCAGAAAGGTCGGCCCTTAATTGCCGAGTTCTAGAATCAGTCAGCACAAGTCTCTCAATGCTATGCCGAGTGGTTCTTTGGTCTCGAGTACTCAACCTTGTAATATCTTGGCTCTTCAACTGACGACAGGCTTAATGTCGAGTGTTTATCTTCTTTCCTCTCATCCTTTGAGCTTCTGCTTGGCCTCGACAAGCTTTGATAGGCCTAGGCTTCAGACAAGTTTTCCTTAGCTTGGATATAGTTGGAGGCTGATTCCCATCAACTATCTTCCATACTTATCTAACCAAACAAATGCGAGCACAAGTCGGTCTACCATGTCAGCCATATCCAGTAAGGCTTGGAGACTAGGTATACACTCGTAGAGAAATTCACTTTGGTAGTAATGATTACTCTAAGGAAGATAAGTTCGTACTTCTAAGCCCCTTCCATCTTTGTTCTCACCGACCAACCACTACGAACCATCTTATAGAAGATTAACGCCTCAAACTGTATGGTTAAGTATTTATTGGAGCTTAATGCCCATGGAGTTCAGTTCTACCCAAAGCAGGCTATTAGGGCACAAGTCCTCATAGACTTCATAGTTGATTATACATGAGATGAGGAAGCACCAACAAAAGTCGACATAGTGGTTGACTCTCCACTTGGGGTGGGGGTGGTAAGTGGTGGAGCAAGCATTGTTCTACATTTACATGGGCCTTATGGTACCAAGGTCTTGTATATGCTTAAGTTTGGGTTCCTAACAAGCAACAACATAACATTCATCATCGACAAAAAGATTGCAAAAGACATCAACATAGACAAGTTGAATATCCACTTAGATTCGATGCTTATGGTACAATAAGTGAGAGGGGAATATGAGAAAAAGGCATAGACCATGGCAAAGTACCTCTAAGTAGTCCAAGATTTCTTTTCGAGTTTCACCTTATGGAAAATAAACAAGATTCCTTGACTAGAGAACTTTAAAGTGGATAGATTATTGAAGCTCGCTTCTACGGTCATCTCGACACCCTAAAATAATGACAAGCCACTCTTCACCCAATATTTCCCCGAGTACACAGTTGAAGAGCTACGGTAAGAAGTACTCGAGATCTTACCCTATCAAGTTGAGCCTTGTTAAATGGACCTAATCATTGAGCATTTAGAGTCTTGAAGCTAAGATACTGGCCTATGCCATGGCGAATTATACTTTCATTGATGACACACTTTACCACCTTAGGTATAGTATCCCACTTCTTCGATGCTATAGACCTAAGAAGGGCATCCATACCCTCAAAGAGCTATACGCTAGAGGTTGCAACAATCCCATTTAAGCCCAGGCCTTATACATTCAAGTTCTTTGTCTCGGCTACTATTGGCCGACCATAAAGGAAGATACGAAGGCCATGATTCAAAGGTACTATAAGTGTCTAAAGCACATGCCCATTAACTATGCCTCAAACACCAATCTCTACCCCATGACAAACTTATGGCCGTTTGTCTAATGGGGGCTCGATGTCCTTAGAACCTTCCCCAAAGCGTATGAGGGTTGTTAATTAATCTTGGTGGCCATTGAATGCTTCATTAAGTAGGTTGAAGCTTAAGCAGTGGTAAGCATCATAAGCTTGATGTCTTAACCAACATCCTTATTAGGTTCGGGGTGTCCTATGTCTTGATCACAAACAACAGTAAGCAATTTGACACCACCAAATTCAGAGGATTCTATGAGAAGCATTACATAAAGCTCTATTATTCCTTAGTAGCTCAGCCTCAATCCAATGACTAAGTTAAAGCGATCAATAAGATCGTCATCGGCAGCTTGAAGAAGAGAGTAAAACAAGTAAAGGGGAAGTGGATCGATGAGCTCCTTAATATCCTTTTAGGATACTAGATGACTCATAGGACTTCCATTAGAGAAACACCCTTTTACTTTGCCTTTGGATTCAAAGTTGTCCTACCTATCAAGCTGGAGCTACTAATGAGTAGGGTTTAGAATTTCAACGTCAATACTAACTACATAGTCTTATAGGCAAGCCTTGATATAATTGATGAGGTAGGCGACATTGCCAAAGCTCATCTAGTAGACTATCAACAATGAATAGCCTAGTACTACAACAAGAAGGTCAAATACCATGTCTTCCACCTTGACCTAAAGTATTGAAACATAGAAGCCATGTGCTTCTAAGAAGGGCAAGGAAATCTTATACCTAATTAAGATGACCCTATGTGAGTAAGGGAGGATGCAGGCAATGGGGCCTATAAGTTAGAGACCCTTGACGAATAGCTCATACGGAGGACATAGAACGCATATAACTTAAGGCCCTATTTTGTATAAAGTTTTGTAATCATCTTGTCATACATGTATATATTTATAAGTCAATGAAAGACAAGTTCTCTACACTTGTCTACTTTCTTCTCTTACCAATCAACATGACATACTCTCATTCTTGGCTCAATTTTCATCCCCAAACCTAACCCCTTGTTAGTATTGACACCAACCCCTGAGGGACAAAAGGCCCTAGATAAGGTTGAATTAAGATACCTCTTTGATGCCCGAGCACTCTCATCAATCATTGCACCTAAAAGCCTTGAATCCTTAAGAAAAAGGGTGAAACTAAGTCCCTAGCCTCGAGCACCATAGTGGTACTAACACTTAAAGGGATGATGATATGTGACCAAGTACACTTACCCAGTCGGTACATTAGCCTAGATGAGCACATTAAGGTACTTTACAACCAAAGTACTAAGCAAAGCACACAAGATCTAAACTAGAAATGCCTTGCTCGAGCTAACTTAGTTGAAGTACTGTTATGTTGAGCATTAAGCAAGACTTAGTATCCTAAACACTTAAGTGTTCAAGTACACTAGTTCCATATGAGTGCTCGAGCTAAATGAATAGGAAAGGAAATAAGAGAAAGTAAAGTGTTAGATATTTCTCATACATTTTAATGATAACAAAAAGGGTTAAAAGCTAATGAATCTTTAAGAGTGTAGGCTTATAGAAGGATTTTCAAAAAGTTTAATTTTCACAAAATTAAGTTGTATTCAAAAGCTTATTTAGAAGCTTTGAATGGATTGAAAATAAGCTATTCTAGAAAATCTTTAGAAAGCATTATAGAGGCTTTTATAAGAAGAATTGATACAGCACTTTAGAAGTTTATTTAGAGACTTTAGAAACTGAAGGCTGATATTCTTCAGAAGCTTATTTAGAAAGTAAGTCTAGAAGACGTTGAAATCAGTTTAAAATCAAATTCAATTTAATCAAGGCCTAGCTTCACTAGATTAAGTGTATTACGAAAATACGCTTAATCCCGTTTCACTTAAAATGGAGTTAAGATCTACGGGGATTATCTTTGAGCATGTTAATTTTTGAAAAATCGAGATAAATATAATTTTAGATAAGGATAAAGTTGAGTCGGTTTTCATAGGATTTCAAATTTTGAACATAAGACTTATTTGGAAGTTGTTAACAAAAGCAAACCTTTTTAAATTCAAATCAAAAGCTTATCTAGTGATTATGGATTGATGAATATCTGATCTACACAAGATAAGGAGAATTAGCTTTGAATTCAAAATACCGAGATCTTCTCATGAAAATATCCAAGGATTATCCTTTGCATTCTAGCAATTAGATAATTATGGAAGTGAAGATAATCTTCAGATTTTTAGCCATTGGAAAAACTTAATATAAAAGGAAGAAGCATTCAAAACATCAGATACAATTGTAAAGGAATATTATCATTGTACAAAAATTATTGATCAATTTTTATCTTTTGAAAAGCTTTAGAAAGTTCTTCAAATACTTCTTCAGAGAACTGCACCGAATCAAAGTTCCACAACAAGCATTATTTCCTTCAAGTGCAAATTTATTTGAGACTTGTATTTTGTTCTCACTTGTAATCTCTATACTTTATTGTAAAGAGAAGATAATTTGTACTTTGTAGATCCGTTTTAGCCTAAATTGTAAAGAGGCTAGATAGGTAGAGCAGAGTGTTGAAAAGTTATTATGATGAATGCTTGTAATTTGTTTGTGATTTGATTTAGTAGATTTAAGTGAAACGGCACTTGTGAAGTAGATTGGGTCCTCAAAAATGGAGCTAGAAGAGAGTAGTAGGTAGAAGGCCGGAGCTCTATAAAATTTCTGCCTGATGTTCTCCTTCCTTATACTCTTTTAATTTTGTTTATTATCGATTGTGCATTGAATCATTAAATTATCATTGTTCACCATTATAAGTAGTTAAGAGGGGTAACTTTATTTTTAATGAAAAAGTTTTGAAAAATTTAAAGATATCAATTCACACTCCCACCCCCCTCTTGATATCTTATATGGGACCAACATAAAGAATGAGTAGACAAAGAAACTTGAAGAAGAAAAACTACTTTATTCATTCATAAAGTTTATACAAGGCTTTATGGCATAGCATCTCGGCCCTAAGTATAGTAAAAAAGAAAAAGGAAAGAGGCAAAAACATAAAATAGGAAGGGGAGAGCAAGAAGAGCAGCTTCAAGACTTCTATTGGTTCCCCGCCAATTCAGCCCGATTACTCTCTCGAACAAACTCCTTAGCCGCATCCCTAAAGGCCTGAGGTGCACTATCATCAAGCTAGTCAAGGAAGCTAAGATCAATTGCTAGATACTGCTGATAGACGTAATTCGATACCATCTATTTAAAGTCAAAATTAGCCTTAGTAGCTACCCTCTTAAACTTTGACCCTGTGGTGATCTCATTGAAGATCCTCTTAGTTACCTCTAGGGTAAGCTCTTATTCATCCTTCAGCTTAGCTTCTCAAGCTTGGAATCTAGCTCGAGGTCATTGTTCCTCTTCTTCTCCGCTACGACCTCACATTAGAGCTTAGTTACCTCATCCTTAAACCAACCAGTCTTCCTACGAGCCACTTAAAACATTGGCAAAGGTCAGTGACAAAGCACTCGCCAACAAAAAAAATGAAAGAAAGAAGAGAAGAAACCTCCTTAAAGAAGGTACAATTGTGGATAAAGGCCTAGTTGCAAATTTACAACGTCCTATACAACAATAAGAATAGCATTAGCTATACGAGTTGACCTATAGACTTAGAAAACATTGTTTCGAAAAGTGTCTTACCTTGTGGAACTTACTTAAGGCAAATGCAATAGACTCTATATCTATCTTCCCATAGAAGAGCTGAGCTATGGCTACCCTAAAGTTTACGAGCGTCTCGTCGGCTGCTTCCTATAGTAAGGGGAATGCTCTCACTCATTGTCCTCAATCTTGATTGCCAGGACCCTAGGGTCCTTTGAAGTAGCCTCGGAGTCCTCTTGCCATTGTTGTCCCTCTTCTAGTTGCCTCCGCATTCGACCCCTTGACCCCTTAGTAGTGGGCTCATCAATGATCGAAGGCTCGAGTCTCCTTAGACTTTCAATAGAAGGCCGTACAACCCCCTAGCTTAAGTCCCCACCAAATCCATGAATCATCCTCCCTAAACTGTCTTGAAGAGTTTAGACAACCATTATAGTCAAGGAGATCGCCCCTAGCATAACCCCAGTAACCATGAGGATGGTCTTCTCCCTCCTAGTTGCCTGAGTCTTCTTCTTCTTTGAGGCAGCCAACTCCTACATTTGCCTCTTATAGGTCGCTACTAAGGTTTGCTTTAAGTCCTCCAAGGAGACTTGTAAACTGATGAACACAAGGAAGCAGTTGGTAAAAAAACATAAAACAAGTAAAATTAATCCTAGAAGTCTGAGGATGAGCATCCCTAAGTTCCTCTATCACATCGGTGGTATAATACACTAAACTCCTAGCTATCCCTCCCTTAGCATGGATAACATCCAGTACCTATCTCCCTTCTAAACAAAGGCCTCCTATGAGCATAGCTATTGACCTCGTATGAGAGGTTGAGGCCCTCATGCTAGAATGCAAGATCAAGGATCTTCTTTTTCGCATCCTCATCCTTAAGGAAGACATGCTCAATCGCCATCATCTTGATCAAATTAGCCTATGCGGTGGAAAATGGCACTCTCCCAATCGTCTTGATACAGAAGAACTTATCCTTTTAACCCTCCACCTTTGACTTCAGCCTGCTAAAGATCTTCACATACTTGCCATAGGCCACAACGGAGACCTAACCATCTTGGTTGGTTTTTAAGTGAAAGAAATGCCCGAATAGCTAAGCTATAAGCCTCCATAGGTTAAACACAAAAATTGCTTCGAAGGTGAGCAATTGCAACCAGCAATTCGGATGCAAGGATTCTGAGCTAACCCTAAAGTACCTAAAGCACTCAAGTTGGAATTTTGAGAAGGACAGTCAAAGCCTGAGCTTAAATGGCTTCGCGTACATGCAAAAGGATCTCTCACCTTCGAGGTCATATGCCCTTTCATCCTTCCTAAGTTTTCAAATGAAGATAAAGAAATGAGGACCCCCAAGGCCTTTATTTAGGCAAATGAAGGGCAAGTGAACCGTCTCTTATTACTAGAATGAGGATCACCATCCTAGTCATCCATGTGTCCTTGCCAAACATTCAATGGCCTAGATCCTTTCAGCATGTAGATTGCCAATGTAGTCACTTATGCCTTCCCCCCACTTTACCTTAGGTATCATAATTATGCCTCAAATAGACTAAGCATCACATCCATCAACCCAATAGTCATTTCACTACACGAATGCTCAATTGAGTCACACTAATTACATCAAGCATCATATTAGCCACCTATGTACTCAATGGCCCCTATTTGTAGAATTACTCCATTACATCTTAGGCTTGAGCCTTTAGAGCCTAAAGTGTTTTACTTTCCTTGCTATCTCGATCCCAAGGAGAGTGGGAAGAGGGGTAGTGGGGTAGGGGTATGGCAGGGTTAGAGATGGTAAGGAAGTGTTTATAAATTATTTTGGGCCTAGGCTCCTAAGGCCTAATCCAAGTACTTTAACCTACTCAAGTACCCCAAAGCACCTTCCTAAGACAAATAGCTCAGTCTCTTCCAGCGACCTATTCAATCCCCTTTTATGAGCTCGGACCCAGCTAGGCAATTTGATTGGACTCCTCCAAGCACCTTGCCATGTCTAATTTGCCTTCAAACCAGCATAACCTGCTTGGGCCACCTCGAGCATCTCATTACCCTCTATCACCCGAGGTCTTCGCAAAACTTCAACCCAACTCTTCAAGTTGAGGTAGCCTCAACCCCCCAAGGACGCATTAAATGCTTGGCATGTAGCTTAGTGTCCGCATTGCTCTTACCTCACATTATTTCTCTTCATTAACTGTCCTTTGACATTCATGGTACAATTAGAACAACCTACAGCCCTAAACATGTAAGCTTCTTAGGTTTGAAAAGTAGCTCCTAACCTATCTAAGGCCAACCAAGTGATAAAATCGTTCTGTCCACCTTCTTATAGTACATGTCTCTTGTAGTAGCTATGTACGACCAAACCACGAGATGCCATGTGTCCCTAATAGGTGAGCTCCTTGTCTTATGAATAGGATAAGGAGCCAAAGGTATAAGATCCTCTCTCTTTCAAGTACCCTAAAAACACTCTCTCAAAGACTCTAAACCCTTCCTTTTTATTCTCTCTCGTTACTAACTTAAGCATTAGAGGGCTCTCGTTGGCACCACCATAAGATGGACCACCCATAAGAATCACCACTCTACTTTATGTGACCTCACGCATCACAATATCTTTCTTATTGTTTAATTTCTTCATAGAAACTTGTTATACTTCTAAGTAATAATGGTTATAATTCCCTAGTTTTAAATAAATTTCATGTGGGACCTAAATATCAGCTCAAATTCACTTCTAACATCCTAATTTCTTCAAAATTGCACATGTGGCCCTAATACTTTTGTTAAACTACAAAAATACCCCCAAAATTCAACAATTGTCAAGTTAAGTCCTATAATCATGGAATTTATCCTATGTTAACTACACTTATCCCTTTGAATGTCATATTTTAACCACTTTTTTTTTTTCTCAGTAAGGAGAAATATATTAAAAGATCAAGAATCTCCAAAAAGTACAAAAGCAAGGACAAAAAGCTAGCCTAGTCTTGGTGGTATCTCACCATGTCACCAGGAAACAACAACACCCCTGTCATAGCCAAAGTCAAATACAAGAGAGTTTATTAACACTCAAGGAAAAGCTTGAATAAATTCGCATTCGTTCTTTTGATAAGTCATCTACTACTTAGTTAGCCTTATGCGTAATCCTATGAAAAGAAACATTGCGAAAATAATGGAGCAAGGATAAACATTGTCTAACTACAACTAAAAGAGAGTTGCCATTATGGCATCTTTGATTGACATAATCAATGGTAGAGGAGTTGTCAAACTCTATAATGACATCCATCCACTTGTTCTCTTATCCTAGCCTCAATCCTATCAAAATCTCTTCTAACTTGGCCTCTACTACAGTTAAGCCATGTCGCTTCTTCCATCCTTTGCCAAGCACCCGTCCCTTATGGTCTCTGCCTATTACTGCAAGAGATGCCTTATTACCCCTTCCAATTAACAGCAGCATTGCAATTCACTTTTATCATGTTCCTTGGAGGTTTTTCTCACGTACTAAAGAAATTGATTTGGTGGTCAAGCTTCTTCCTCTTCTTCCAGATAGCCTACCATTCATAAGCTTCTTTCCTCGCTAGCCCTACCCAACCAAGTTCCTCATCATTTGATTTGAAGATCCTCTTATTACATTCCCTCCGTATCCTTCTTAGCATGAAAAGGAATAAGACAAGCCTTGGACAGTAATTTTGATTCTAAGGAAGCTTACGAGTGTAAGCATTTTTCCTTATCCATTCCATAAACTCCTAATGATTAGAATAATTCAAAAAATCTATCCAAAGGCATCTCCTCCAAAAAAACTTAGTGATATTGCAATTTGAAAAAATATGGATCATTATTTCATCGGGCTGATTGCAGAAGACACATCTCTGATCTATTGTCATGCTATGCCTTACCAAATTATCCCTTATAGGCAATGCATTCTAAGACATTCTCCATATCATAAATTGTATGTGAAGAACTATGGGTAAGTGCCATATCTATTCCCAATTGGTATAGTTGCTATCCACGCCACTATCCTTATACATAATCCCATAGGCTGTCTTTGCTTGTATATCACTACTAAGGTTGTGTGGCCGAATAACTTCCTCATCGCCCCCCAAAGGAAAAATACTTAGGATGGTGGGATCAAAGCTCCATAGCCAAACTCTGTTTACATCACAAATAGGGAACTTTAGTTGATCTTCATCCCAGTCCTCATGATTACCCTAGGCTTCTACTACCATAAGATGGGTGTTGTCTTGATTGAGTGGTCCAACATACCAGCTTCTCATTATTCCATGTTTATTCCATAGATCATGCCAAAACTTGGCTCCAGGGATTTTACTTGGTGGTAAGATAGTCTTATCTTTTAGCCAATCTTGCTGTTGTTTCAAAAATTTGAAAGTGCTTGAACTACTACCACCACACCCCGTACCCCCTTACCCCCCCTACTTGAAAGGATCCTTATGTCATCTTATATTTATTGTATAACACTTGTGACCATAACTTATGTCTCTTTCGAATTAACCAAGCTAACATAACATTATTAGCCTTATTTCATCGGTGTAGATCTAAAAGCCCAATGCCACCATTCTCCTTTAGCCACTTAACTTTCTCCCATGACACCTAATAAATCTTTCTTTCACCATTCATACTGCCCCATAAAAAATCCTGATACAATTGTTCAACCTATGTGCAAGTTCTTTGAGGGATAGGTAACATCTGTGAATGATAATTCATGATGCTTTCTAATGAAGAGCTAATGAAAAGTTTTCTCGCTGAAGTACTAAGAATCTTAGCTTTCCAACCCAACAACTTTTGTCTTGTTTTCTCCAACAAAAAACGAAAAGCCCACTACCTTTAACTGTCCACCCATCTTGATTAGCACTCCCAAATATTTCTCTAAGGTAGCATTTGGGTTGATATTGAATGTCTCGCACATTTGCGATTCAATAGATTTTGGAGTGTTATTCAAGAAAATAGCACAAGACTTGGTAAAGTTTACCTTTTAACCCAACATTATCCCAAACATATTTATCACTTCCATCACGATCTTTGCATTGTCAACAGAATCTTCACTCATCAATACTAAGTCATCTACGAAGAATAAGTGAGACAAATCCACTTCAAAACCCTTAACCTAAATTGGCTTCTAGGCCTTTCTCAAGACTAATTCTCTAATGGTTTTACTTAGAACCTCCATGGCAATAATGAACAAATACAAGGACATAGGATCACCTTGTTGTACTCCCCTACTTAAAAAGAATTCCTCCAGCATTGTACCATTAAACAAGACCTTACATGAATTCATAGCCAGGCAAGAACCAACTAGTCTGATCCACAACTCAGGGAAGTCAAATAACTTCATTACATGTCTAATGAAATCTAATTACAGTAGATCATAGGCTTTCTCTAAATCGAGATTAATGACTATCCATCCCCTATTCCCTTTTTTCTTCTTTAGAGAATGTAGGACTTCCTGAAAAATAATAACATTATCCCTCGTAGATCTTCTTGAGATGAAACTCGCTTGCTTAGGGCTTATAATTTGTTGCAAATAGGGTCTTAATCCATTAACCATAATCTTATTTAGGGTCTTGTATAAGGTTGTGCATAGACTTATAGGTCTAAAATCCTTAATCTATTTGCACCATCTTTTTTTGAGATGAGGACTAATAGAGTTTGGCTTATATCTTTTGGAACTTTCCTAGTCCTCCACATGTTATCCATAAAAGAGAAAATTGATGGCCTGACCAAATGCCAACAAGCTTTATAGAAAAGAGGGTGTAGATCATCAATGCTAGGGGTCTTATGATTAGTAATTCCCCAAATTGCTTGTTTCACTTCCTCCATTGATAAAGCTCAAGTAATGTCCTTAACCTCCCCTCGCTCATAATACGTGATCTTTAGTAACCACCCAGGAGGAGAGGATTTGCTAAACAGTCTTTCCGTACAATGCAAGTCTGTAAAATATGTAGTCGTCATAGATTATAAGTTTCGATGGTCAATTATCTAATTGTTAACATTGTCAAACAAATGCAAGATCTTGCTCTCTAATCTTCTTGCCATAATGGATGCATGAAAAAAATGAATGGTCCTGTCATGACCTGAGGGCGGCCAAGTCATGGCAAATGTCGTACATCGCATAAAAGACTACAGATTGGTTTCCTTCCAATCATGGATCCTTCATATGATATACAAGACTATTACAACCACTAGCTTTCCAAGAGTAATTAGATAAAAATGACATCATAACAAACATATATTTACATAACGTTTAGATTATAATATTTACACATATCAAAAGATTCAATAAATCTAAACTATTTGTAAGGTACCTACAATGGGGTTATAGTGGAAATATACATAAAAGTCTACATATATTCTCTCGACAATCTTAGTAACCTACTCTTGCCCAGAGTTCTGTACCAACCTCTGGCATCTTGTAACTAGCATCTACAAAAAGGTAACCTTACATCAAAAGTCTATAAGAGTATAAGCTAAACAGCTTAGTGAGTGAATCCTTCAACTACACCGACAAGCAAGTTATACATACATTAAATCAAACATATGAATGCATGAACAAAAAGAATACCAATTAGATATGTATAGTTAACAAGGTACTGTACACAACTCAGATTTAACTCCTTCCAAAGTTAGGTTAGAGTATTTGCGGCACTAGTCAAATCCAGGTATTATATTAGAACTTATTTTATTTCAAAACTCCGTGTTTCATATTCAAACAAATCAATCTGTTTGTTTTAATCAAAACCAAGTTCTAGGGATAATTGTGAGTAAGCCCTTACAGTCTACACTCACCCTTAAATGATAGCCTCTTGACTCGACCCTTAGTCGGGCGGTTAGTGCCTCCAACGCTTAGTATTCCTGCGGGCTAAGATAAGGTCATATTGCACATGTGTACTGTACTAAACCATTATATTCATAAAATTAACAACCCTCGTATAGCCTTTCCCTATCTCTATGTGATGTAACAACCGGAATTAATTTATGCAATGCACGTTGATGCATGTTCTAATTTACTTAATAAGTCAAATATAATTAAGTTCGATTATTGTATGATTAGATAATATCACAAATAGTACAATTCCTATCCAATCTAATATGCAACAATCAATTCATTATTAGCATTTAAGGTAATTTCACATTTCAACAAGCAATAGCATCTACATGCATTTCCTAACCCCACACAATATCTAATTAACAATATTATTTAAATTCACTAACTACAAATACAAATAATCATGGAATCATAGAGATTACTCACTTGGCCATGACGTTTCTCAAGCATCGTAGTAGTCTATAGGAAGATTCAAACCCTCGTCAAGATTACTTGATTATTATAAAATAGAAACAGTAATAAGTAACTAAGTGAACTAGTTATCTTAGGTAATTGATTACCTAAATCTAATTAGGTTTTTTATTAGTTTTCCCTTGATTGAATTTTTTTATCAATCGTGTACAACGTTTTTGTTTTATTTCCAATATTCATAAGTTTATATTCGTTTTTCATTGTTTTTAGGCGTATGTTCACATGGCGAGGTTCATTTTGGACGTTAAGAACCGTGTTTTATGATATAGGCTTAAATTATTTAGATTTAGTTATTTTGACTTAAGTATTTTTATTTATTACTTTTGTGTTTCACTTTGTTAATTTATGATCTAATTGATTTCTAAATCCTTATATTCTTATAATTTTGAACTATTATTATAATTACATGTATTTATTTAATATTAAAATAAGTTGATATATGCATGATGAGCCTAAACTTCATCTTTATGGGTTTCAACCCATACATAGATATATACATGTATGTGATTAATTTATTATATGATATTAAATACTTGTATTATAATACACTTATGTATTTATTTTATGCTTATATATTTAAGTATCTTATGTGTATGTCCAAATATATATATATATATATATTTAGTACATCAGCATATGTACTTGTGCATATACTTATATGTAGAGTATTATTATACGTATATACATACACATATTTATGTACTAGTATATACATATATTTATACATATTTTCGTATTTTCATAGTATAATTTTAAGGAATTTTCACATAATTTATATATACATATGTTTATGGTTTCGGTTAATATACCCCTATGTATATACTTAATATTCTTATTATACTTAGTTATGTATATAAGGGGTACTCATGTATGGGGACGTCTAGGTATATGTATATGTGTATCTATACCATATATTCTATTCGAATTTATACATACATACCCTATATATGTTCATATGCTATATGTATATATGTATTTCTATACTTACATATATATATATATATATATATATATATGGGTGTTCCTATATAGACTAATATATGTACATAATACATGAGTTTTGGGAAGAAACAAGATTATGCATGTAGCTCCACTATATATATACAAAACTTTTAGGATCATCATCTACAACATGAGCTAAATACTTACTAATATATTAAGCATATTAGCTCATAAAATTAGATCAAAAGAGAGTATAAACATACTTTATATAAAATACTAATATTAGCATAATAAATATATCTCTTTTGCTCTCTAAAGATCGATGAGAGGTTATGATTTTAAGAGTAGTAATTGGCAAGCTAATTATAAGGGAAAGGAAAAGTGAAATAAGAAGCTAGAAAGGGGTAAAGAGAGAGGGAGGGTTTACAGTTTGGGAAGGGGGTAAATGTAATATTTTTATTGTGTTTTTAAATGTGTTGATAAGAAGAAATCAAGTGGAGTTTAGAAGGGGTACAAGTGGGCAGTAAGAAAAAAAGGGGAAAAAGAAAAGGAAAAGGGGGCAAAAAAAAAAAAAAAAAGAGAAGAAATCTAAGGAAAAGAGGAGAAGAGTCTAGGTGAAAATGACATGTGTTAAATTAGCCAAATGTTGACTTGGTCAACTCTTACAAAATTATATGTATTTATTATATATACTTTTAGAATTAAACCTAATTAGAAGAAAAATTAAAGGAAAGAGGGAAATAAGGAATTAAATGAAATAATTAGTAAAACAATTATTAGAACTTTCCTCAAATATTTACAATCTTATAAATAATATTTAGCATAATAGTTAATATAACTATAAAGAAAATTATAAATTATAATACTAATAATTACTATATATTGACCAAATAATAACTAAGTACTTAAATCTACATAATACTAGCTCATTTGTATAGTTATAAGGTTAATATTATTTATAAAATAATATTATAGTTTCTTATAAACTAATTTAGTACATATACATTTGTAAGTATTTAGGAGTCATCTTTAATCATTAGTTAGTAATTCTACGCAATTTATCCTATTATTAAATATCTATACTCAATTAGAGTTTTATCGTGATTATATTGAATTAACACATTTATAAGTTTAAAGTTATGATTTTAGGGTTTTTATCACTTTCAGATTCAATCTCTAGTGTTTATGCACATTTAGGGTTTAATATATTTATATGCGATTAGGTCTTCGATTGTTATATTAAGGTTTTTATCTTATTTGGCCTTGTTGACTTTTAAGGTTGTTTAACGCACTTAAGTCTAATCTAGGATTTAGATAAAAAAAATTTAGGAGTTTATAGTTCCATTATCCATTGGCTTCTGGCTTTTACAGCCTATAATTTTTCTTCATGGTTGAGAGCCTATGTGATAGCATCCTACAGGAAGTGTTCCCTTGTAAGGAGGACCTGATTAAGGTCTCTTCTTATATTCTCTTGAATTCGCTCTATTTTCTCCATTAGATGTTTCTTTCTAATCTGTATAATTCTAAAGATATCCCTGTTCCACTTCCTTAAATAACTAGTAAAGGTCGATAAGTCCTTATTAATGTTATCTTTAGATAAAAACCAGTGAAGCCATAAAATCTTTAAAGTCTGGATGGTCTAACCACATCGATTGGAATTGAAATGGTTGTTGTGGTTTTAAATCCATTCCAATCTCAAGGCGTGTATAGAGGGGAAGGGGATAATGATTCGAAGCATAAGCTAACAAATGAAATACTTTCATTTTAGGATAAGTGCATCTTCTCTCAATGTTTGCCCATGCTCTATCAATCCTCAATTAAATGAGGTCTGTAAGATTTCTGGACCTCTTTGTCTGTGTGTGCTAGTCCTTACGTATCCCATATTAAACATACCACATTGATCCATACATTTTTGGTATTTTCTTGCCAAAGATTTTGTCATATAGTATAATTCGAACTAGCATAAACACCAAAAATAAACCAAGTAGAGTTTAAGGAAGGTACGTCTACTCACGCCATAATTTGTTGATAAGAAATCCGGTGGTTGGAGATTCGAACCACATCAGAGTTCTACAGGAGCATGATATCGCTACTTATTCCCACGACCTCCATGTAAATCATGTCTGAAAACCCTAGAGTTTGTCTTAACATATGATCTCCCTCCATATTTAATTTCATCTCAATCAATATTGCTACCTACGGAGTGTACTTCTATATCAAACCTCAGATTACTTGTTATCTTGCTTTTGAAGAAGCACCTCAAGCATTCATGTAAGAATTTTAAAAGGATAAGTCCTCATATTCAATGATAGTGTATCCATCAATTTAGAATTTAAGAGGGTAGTTTAGAATGCAAATCTAGCAGCCCCTAAAGCCATGTTATTCTTTTGCAATACATTCATTCTCCATTTGCATGGCTTGAATGCAGTACAAGCCATTACCATTGTTGTTTGTGTAATTGATAGAAAATTCATGTTCTGAATATCCTTTAGAGTTGGAAAGATGTATGATGCTCTTTGGATGTCCGACCTCTCCATCTTGTCAGACATCAAAAATTCTGTCATCCCTTTGCAGGTTGTCTCCATTAATGCTAAAAACTCCTCATTCTCCATTGCTAGCTACAGTGTTACCATTCGAATAAGAACTATTCCTTCTTCCTTGTCCATTGTCGAGCCTTGTTGATACAGGTTCTATAGATGAACACACGGGCTTAATATCACACGTAACCAAAAGGATGGGTCCAAGTCATAAGATGGCTTGTAAAGTTAATGGTAGTCAAAGATAAGTAAGGGTTCCCGTACATCGACAATGGATATGATGCATCAATGCCCCACACGAGCTCGGGTTACACTTGATATGACGCACACATATGGCTGGAGGTTACTCGCCACTAGTCTACGCTTAAATGGTCTACATAAGAGTAGCTTAAGAGTAAGCAAAAGAACACTTAACTTGAAAAGGAGTAAAAGGCCAATGTAATCTCTGTATCTGATTATGATGTAGCTATTGCATTATGCAAGTATTTATAGTATGTAGTTAAGGTAAGTCCTAAATTACAAAAAATTATAGAATTAAATCCTTACTTGCTAAGAAAAAGGAGAATAATTTACAGGGGGGAGCATATAATCGTGCAAAAAGAATATCTGTTGTTAGAAAGGACAGTGTGCACATAATTCTTCTCATTCTATGGTCCCAATAACATTGTAAGCTAACCAGGGGTAGGCCTTGATTAGGTTTGGTTGATGTTGGCAATTCGGTAACTCTAATTACTGAGACTAGATAAGGGTTGGCTCAGGGATGACTTATAGTCGGGATTAGCCTTAAATGGTCGACTCCTGATAATTGTTAGCTCAACCTTGGCACTATGGAGATGGTTGTACCAAGATTTGGTGCTTGGACTAGTGTGCTGTAGAGGGGTTGGCTCGGCACGTCGGTTGATCACCTCGATGGTTTCTTAGATGATATGGAGAGTAAAGTAGCTTGGTAGATCAAACTGGAGTAAACACTTCTCCTCGGCACTTAACTCACCTTAGACAACTTGGCGAACCATTTGAGAAAGCCTTCGAGCTCAGGAGTGCATAATCTATCCTTGATCCCTATCACTTGTGGAGTGAGGTACATTAGGCGAAGTTGGTTGGATGGTTAGTAGGTCACTTCTAAAGCCTAATTCCTTCTCCAATGTAGAAGAGTTGTTTAAATGTGACTCACCTCCATAAACAATCGGAGAAGTTCATCCCCCTATTGAAGTTACCAAATTCTTGACTCCTCGTAAGTCTCTAGTAGCATCCCTTATTCCCTTAGTAACAAAAGCATGAGCTCGATCTTAACTACCCTTTCCATTTTGTCCAGTTAGTTGTTTGATGGATGGATTCTTTCCGGTAATGGAAGATTGTCCAAACACAGACGCAGGTGTCTTTAGTTTCTAATTCTCTTTTCCATTTCTTTTAATATTTTATAATGGTCATATTCTTTTGGGAATGAAAAGATACGTTTGTTCCCTTTGTATCGTTTCTAATTTTCTTATCAATTTTCCCATCAATATTAGAATTTAAGACTAACATTGGGATACGTTTCCCTTTTCAACTATGTTGATTTATATTATCAACTAGTGTAAACTCTTAAATTTGTGTTTAGGACAACCAGGTTTAGATTTAGGGTCTTTAGGGAAAAGTTATTTGATTGCACCTAAATTTTACAACTAAGATAGAAAAATTAGTTGAAATGACTCAATGAGGTTAGATTTTGAAAATAGTGACCCAAAATCCTAATTTTACCCCTAGAAGTATGATTATTTAATATAGTACCAAATTGCTCAGAATCGTTAAAATCAAGTTCAAAATGCAATAAGAACCTAAAAATAAGTTAATTGAGCTATAAAATGAGATAATATAGTACGATTTACTATATGAATATACATGTATTTTTATGAGTATACCTAATATAAATAATAATTATACTCGTAAATTAACTCTAAGTTACTTAATTATATATATTATGTGTTGAATTCATAAAAATAAATAAGAAACATATCGTAAAAATAAGAGATATATTAAAAACTTAATTATACGAGTATAGTTATACACTACACGTGATATATACGTAGGATATATATACTCGTATATTACTTAATAACTAAATATTAATAAAATATACCTAAAATACTTAAATATTTGCAATCTTATCCAACAAATCCAATTGTGGTTGGGAAATTGCTGGAAAACTTTCATGGTATGTTGGAGAATTAGAATAAGCTGATTCAAAAGGAGAGGAAAAGACACCTAATGCTTGATAAATTAAAAGAAAAAAAGGAAAAAAAATTGTTTTAGTCAACTTTGAGCACTATAAATAGGGAGAACACCAAATGTACAATGTTTAGCTAAGGGAAGACTAGAATAAATAGAGAGGAAAAAATTCTAGAAAATAGAAAAAATTATATAAAAAAACGAGTTGGAACCAAGCTAGTCTAATTCTTAGGGAAAACTTGAACTTGCTATGGAACCCGACTGTCCATAAGTAGTCCACCTACTGGCTAAGCCGTTCGATAACCATCCATCTACCGCTAACCACCATAGCATCTAAGAGCAATTAGGTTAATTTTTTACCTTATTTTTTGGTAATTTTAAAAAAATAGTAAATCTACCCAGAAAAATTCAAAAAATTTTATATTTAGATTATTTCATACATGCTTTCCTATGATATATATATATATTATGAAAAATTTATAATATTTAATATACTTACTTAAGAAAGTCATTATTTATCCGAATTTTGACTTTTAAAATAAATGTATCAAATAATGTTCTTTCTAGCTCAAAGTTTTCATATAAGATGTGCATGATATATAGGTAATTTCTATGTAGCTTGAATTTTGATTTGAATATTTTTAATATTTATTGTATTTTTTCGGCCTAAAAATAGGTTGAAAATAGGTTGAAATTGTGAAATAAATAGGAATTTATGAAATTAAATTATATAATGAACCTATACTGATTTCTAATAAAGTATAATAATGTTGAGATTACTTGAAATCAATTTTGAGTAAAAAGAATCATAATTGTATAATTTAGTACAATTCAAAGGTAAAATCGTAAATTCGAATATATAGGCGATAAATTGAAAAACTGAAACCAAGTGATAAATGGATCCTCCATATTTTTAGGAGTCTATAGAAATTTTCGAGGAATTAATTGGTGACCCAAGCTAATTATTATAAATTTATGTAGTAAAATAGCTTAATTTACGAATCGAGGTGTATTTTTAATAATAATAGGCTAAATATGATAAATAATACAATAAAAACTACCTATAATGTATTGGTTAGATTTGATAAAAAGGCATATTTTAATATATTTAATAATATTTTAATGATTGAGATATGTTATAAAGATATTAGGGTTAAATAATACCTATATTATAGAGTTATATTGACAAATTAGCTAAAATGCAATTTAATAACATAAAATAAGTATAATACAATAATATTTGTATAGATACGTATAATTGTATTAAAAACTTGAATTATCTATTAAAAGTCATATCTAAAAATAAGATTTGTAATATGTGTTATTAGGTCTGTATGAACCCAATGACACTATTTTAATTAAAATCGAACAATCTTGGGTAATAGAATCTATAACTCTATAATATTACTAAAATGTACGTATTACGATAACCCTACCAGAATTACAACGTGATTTAACCAATTAAAAGTACGTTTCGATATAATTAAAATTATATATAATACGTAATAATATAAATTACGTATATTATTAATAACTGATAACTTAACTCAATATATATATATATATATATACATAATAAAAAAAATAAATTACTGTGATAATATATTTTTATATATATGTAGTCGTTTTAAATAAAACCCTAATGTTTTTGTAACTATTACAAAAACTTAATTTTAGGTTTTGTGTATATAGGATTCCCTAGTAGTCAGACTGTTGACAACCCGAGTCTTTCGTAGTGAGCTTTTGAATAGGTAAGTTAAGATTGTAGCTTTACTGCTTGTTGAGATATTATATTAAAGTATTTGGAGACTCGAGAGTACTTCTGTTTGTGTTTGTAATTAGTTGTTTGTGTGCATGCCATATATGTGTGTGATATTCATTTGTGAAAGGAGTTGAGCTCTTTGGTATGTTGTTTTACATGTTTGCATTGTTTCTATATTGTATGAACTTATTTGGTTACCCCAATTATAACTAATGATTATTTGACTACAACAAAACTGGATATGCATAACACCTGTTAGAGGAAATGATTAAGAGTGCCAGGCTCAATACTAATTTCTTTTAATGAGGATAGCTAAAATAATATGTTCCTCAACCTTAGTCGAATTAAGTGATAAGTGAGGAGGTCACAGCAAGGGTGAGGGCCGTGATTTGAAGGCGGTCATGGGAGATGGGTATTCTCCATTGCACAAGCTTAAGTTTAATTTAGTTTAAGTTGCAATAAAACTCCTTAATCCAGGTTAGAGGGATGTAATTTCTCTAACTTCACAATGAACGGGATAACATTGTACGATGTTTCATATGATTGTTTACATTGCATTTCATTATAATTAATAACCTTATTTGTGATTATTTGGTACTTTTCTAACTCCGTCCCTCTTACCAAGCTAGTTGTACTTATATCCCTATAAACTTTATTGCAATTACTGAGTAAAGATTGGGATATTCAAACACCACTACTTCCAAGTTAATGTGTTGTTGATCGGGAAAGTGAGGAATGAATAATCAACTGAACTTAAGCTTTTGACATTTCTTTTGACCTTTCTTTTGAGGAAACTAATCGGAAATTCCCTAAGATGCCCACTAGTTTCCTAACTTATTATAAATAGTCTACAAAACTTGTGGCTTTTCGTAAACTCTGATTATAAATTATAACTTTAGATGTGAGACGTTTATGTAAATACGGTTGTGTTATGAGACAACAAGTTATATAGAATAGTTATTTTATAAAAATATACCATAGGATTGATTATTCATAGGTATCAGAACGAATGCTTTAAGCTAGTTGAGTTGTGCATGTCTTGTGTAGACTATATCTACGATAGCAGCTGTGGGGTTAACTTTTATCTTAGATTGGTTTACACGACGGAACTATTACGACTCCTTCTATTCGGGGTATAACAACTAGTACCCTTTCAGTCCTTGTATTCAGCCTACTGTTGGAATTATTCTTTCCTTACCCTCCATTCTCTATTCTTTCTCCCTTCATCCACTCATTACTACACTGATTTGATTTCCTTACCCAATGCCTAGTACATACTTTTATCCATTCCTTCCCATTATTCAAAGCGATTGCAGTATCCTCATCTTTCTTTTCAGTCTACCCTTCTTTTTCAATCAACATGTCATTTATCTTGGAACTTTCATTCTCAATCATACTACCTTCCCCTCTTACATCCTCATTAATCTTTTGCATTGAATTTTTTTATGGGGATTGTTGAGTATCACTTCCTGTCGACTTCTCTTTTAGGCAATGATAATCATTATAGCTAATGTAACCATAATCCCAATAGACTCTCAATAGCCCTTTATATAGAATTTTATATCGGATCTAATTCACCATTATGGAATGCTTAAGTGGTTTATCCATTTCTACCTATACACATATGCAAGCGAAGCAGCTATGTTGCATATTAACGGTGTATGAGTTGAGATGGAAGACGGGTCTAATGTTTTCCCTGATCCTCCTGGTTGCCATCAACAAGAGAAAACCCACAATTCTAAGCTAAACCACCATAGCATTAAACGTTGACACTTTCGACCTAAAATCTAGTTCCCATTATTTAAGTCTAAGATATAATTCATTGACAAACCATGGACCATTCTTGATAATCCATTGGAAATCCTCTTGATTATTCAGAGCTACAATATAGAACCCAGACCCAACATGAACGACTTTGAAATTAGAAATAACTGTCTACATTTTGGTTAATTTAGCATTAATTGTCTTGAACCCTAAATTAGGCCCCATGACTTTAGCAATAAGCGTATGCCTCTAAGGTGCATAGATTATGTCCTTTTCAACATTCAAAAAGTTTACATAACACCATCCTTCTTTTGTGTTCTAATTAAGGTGCTGCTCTTCTGACTTCTATTCACCTTATTGAAAATCATGATCCATAGACAAATTGACCGTAGATTTACCAAAGCGGTATTTTTCGTTTGCTCCCGGTATATTATTTAATAGCATTTCCTTGAAGGAAAAATTCTCTCAGACCTTCCTCGGTTCATCAAATTCAATATGTTCTTAACCTATGAAGAATTGTTGATTTTGATCATTTTCTATGGTAGCTTGCTCTTCAGACTTCATTTGATTCAATCAAAATTAGTGTTGTTATCGCTTACTGTGTTGGCCTCTATTTTCTCTATCGTCTCTATATATCATCTCTTTAAAATATATTTAACCAAATTTAAATGTTGGTGCAAAAATCCATAAGATTTCCATTTTTTTTTTCTTGAAATAGATGATGTATTCATAAATTAAATTTTTTTACATATATTCATAGATTTGCATGTGACAATTAAGCTCATATATTAGGCACGAAAAAATGTCCTTTAGTTACGTATAGAAGAAACCTTCAAATTTTGATTACATGAAATTGATCTTAAAATTTGAAATTACAAGTTTATTCTACATGATTATACGTTTGCATTAAGACTTGTGATCAATTAGATCAATAAGTGCTACATACGTACCATCATATTTAGAAAGGATAATGTTAAAGTTACCATTTGAACTATAAATGTTTTTTCAATTTTCTAACTAAAGTCTAAAGTTGCTATATTTCATAGTTAATTGAACTTTTACATTTTAAATTTACTACATCACCCTAATTGTTTATATTTATATTTTTTGTTTAATGAGCATTCCTCATATTAATTTTGTCAAGATGATGAAAGTAGTAAACTTGATAAATGAAAGTTAGATTAGATATATGATATATAAAAATTTTAAACTCTATGTATAAAATTCAATAAGAAAAAATTCGATTGGATATAGCATTTATCAACTTCAAACTTTAGGCATAAAATCTAAAAGATACTTAGAATTATGGTAGTGATTTAACCTTACCCCAATTTTGGAAGTCGAGATTTTATCTTAAAATGGGGGATTTATAATGTTTGCTAATCCAATACAATTTCCAGCAAATGATAACAAAATTATGAAATTAAGATGGTTTAGGTATAATTAGCTTTTTATGAATTTTAAATCAAAATTAAACCAAAGTTATTTCCTTGTAGACTATAAGGTGAGTAGGTATAAAGTGGGTTAGATATGAGACCTTAATCATACTCTACTTTGTAAGTATAAGTTTTCAAAAGTTTGGAACCAAAACCTATCTGATAGCACTTTGGAATCACTTTGAAATTTGTACTTTGTAAAACTTATAAGGTATAAAACACCTTGCGAAATCTATAAAATTTTTCTATCTTCCCATAAATTTCAACTTTAGATGTCTATTTGTAGCAAATTATGGTTATATATTTTCTTTTCCATACTAAAATATTACTTTTCAAATATTATATGAAATTTGAATGTTAAATAGCATCTAATATTAACAAAACAATTAAATAGAGATGCATGCATAAAAGAAAAAAAGATATAATTTTTAAAAACTAATAACAAAATTACCTCTTAAAGATTAGGGTTACTCTTTTAAGGTTTTTATTATTAGCTTAAAGTATATGACTTGTATTGAACTTAAGCATTTCTATTTAATATCAATATAATATTATTTATATTCTTTTATTTTTCTTGATTAAAAAAATATATATGTATTTTTCCATTCATTAATATATATTACATTATTAATAAATTTTAAAGAGTAAATGTAGACATCTCATTTTTGCTGTTTTATTTTAATATTTTCATTAAGCTAGGTTAAAGAAAAAAGAAAAAAAGAAAAAAAAATGAAAATAATAAAACAAAATAAAATAAAATGAAAATTGAAAAAAATAATAAAAATAAGGTATTAAGTCATATCCAGTCCAATTGAGTTGAATCATTTGGGATTGAATCGGATAATGAGAAGTGATTAATTTAATAAATTTTAAATCGTTAAAGGATTGGGTTTTATTGAAATATTTTTAGTTCATATAAAGTGGATTTTTTTTTATCTAACTTATATTAAGCTAAAATAGGCTTAGGATTTATTAAATGGATTACTAGGCTAAATTAAGTTAAATTGAGCAAAGCTCGAAAAAATAGAAATCTTGAATTAAAATAGGGTTTTTAGAAACTAGGTCGAATCTTTAAAGAATCTAAAACATATCTTCTGTATTTAGGATTTGTTATCGTATTTAGGATTCGTTGAGATAGAATCTATATTTAAGTGATACGAAAGATTCAATTGTGAGTATTATAATTAAGAATTCAATGGAGGACTTAAGGAAGCTTTTTACAATTCCCAACACACAACACATTCACCACATAATCACTCCACATCACTACATTCACTCTCTCACATTCACAATCAGATTTACGACCCTCACCAATACACGCCTCACTCACATTAGCTCCATCAACCACTCACAATCTCATACACATCCTTACCTGACAACAGCACACTATGTAGCATAATCAACTTACTGTCCCTTAATCACTCGCACAATTCCACTCGCAGTTCTACACATGTGCACAGTCGAAATAGCAAATTTAATTTCATTCTACTACACACCAACATTAAATTACATGCCATGCACAAGCTAATCAGACCCATATCCCCTAGTTTAGTAAATGCTTTTTTTTTTCTTTTTCTTTTTCTTGCGAGTCTTTATATTAATTCTCATAGAGTAATATTTTATACATAATTTGTCTATTCATCAAGAATTACTTTTTTAGCATATTGCATTTTTTATAAAAATTACATCTTTAAAGTTATCATATTTTTAGAAAAATCACATATTTTAGAAAAATTGCCTTTTTTTTAGATAAAATTATACTTTTTTAGAAAAATTGCATATTTTAGATATAATAGCATATTTTATATCTTTAGGATAAAATTTACATATTTCATATCTAGGTCTCATATCTTAGAAGGTTGGGATAGGATTGTATAGTTTCCATTGAATTTGCATTTTTCTAATTAGGCATGTTAGGAATTTTCAGTGAAAACTGAATTTTATTACTTAGTTAGTTTTTCATAAAATAAAAAAATTTTAATTGGCGTCTTTTCTATGGTTAAAGATCTTTTTTATGGTTTAGATTTCTTTTTCATGGTTTAGACATCTTTTATGTGGTTTAAGCATCGTTTTTATAGTTAGGAATCTTTTGTATAGTTAGATATCTTTTCCATGATTCTCACATATTTTTTATTGTAAGGCATCTTATCCATAGTTTATGTATCTTTTCTATAGTTTATGCTTCTTTTTCATTGTTAGGCATATTATTAATAGTAATTGCACTTTTTTTATAAAACGGTACACTTTCTATGATAATTACATATGAGCATATTTTCATAAAAGTTGCATCATTTATTCATTTCTTTATTTATTTTTCTCATTTAGGTACTTTAGGATTTTTCTTTTAAGTTTTGTCACATAGTAGTTTTTTCCAAAAAATAAAAATACTAATTTGGAGTCTTTTTAAAAATTAAGTCTTTATTTTTTTTTTAATTGGGAATTAAAATTAGGTTTTCTTTCAAGATTTTTCTCAATAAAAATAAATTGATTAAAAAACGTAAACCTTACTGAATTTTCAAATTAAAAAGAATCAACCCACTAAATCTTTTCTAAAAAGAACTACATCGGTTTGATCTCTATTAGTAGGTACGTAAGCATTTATGGGGTAACCGTATAAAATATAAAAAAAAATTTCCTTTTTCTTGAAAATTCGTAATAAAAAAATCTTAAAAAATTCATTTTAGTTATATTTTACATACCTACATATATCTTAATATTTTTTAGAAAAAAAAAAATAAAACTCATTAATTTTTTTTTTAATTTTTATATGGTGATTTAATCTTAATAAGTTAGGCCCCGAACTTAGTTTTTCTGGTTATTTTTCTAAAAATTATTTTCTTAAGAAATATGTGGATTAGTGACTAAATTAGGGTTTTCACAACCAAAAATCCTAATTTTATTTTTTATTAGTTTAGCTGGTTAGCGACTCTAATTTTTCAAAAAAGAAATTTTAATTTTATATTGAGTAATCTATATTAAGCAGATCAGCCTTAATATGGATTAAATTAAAGAAAACGAAATAAGGATCGAAAGAATTAGCGACTCTATTAGGGAAGCCTAGTGAGCTAGCCATGTAAAAATAAAAATTAATTGATAGGTTTTTGTATTATTTTTCCTTTATTGTGATATAGTTGTACTAACTAGTTTTTAGTGATGCGAATCTTAAGAAAAAACTCAACCCAATGAGCCCGTATTGAAGATTTAAGGGGGCTTTATTTAAAAATCATTTGCATACTTAGATATGGTTAGACCTGGGTCATCTTAAAAACTTAGGATAGGTCACCATTATGTAACCTTTGAATCATTGGGGTCTTTACTCTTACTTGACGATGATAGGTGAGCCTACCCAAACTTCGATGTAACTCACTAGGTCTTTTTCAAAAATCCTTAAAACTACAAAGCTTGAGACTTGTATACCTTACCCTCCTACATCATTCTTTCTAAAAAAAGGGTAATCATTTTTAAATTATAAGAAAAATCTGATTAGTTCGCAGTCGGTTCAATGTTCTTTTTTAAAAAAGAAAAATTAAAAAAAAAAATCAATAACATTTATGTATAAGTATTCACGAGCTCCATTTCTTTTTAATCTTATTTCGGATTTACTTATATATAAGGATACTCTTTGACTACGAGTTCATAATAATTCCTATAGTTTATTAATAACTAATCCCATTGCATTGCACGTGTATGTAGCATATTACATTACATTTATTTTATATTTTTAATTTGCACATTTGTTTGTATATGTTATCTTTTATAATATATGCGGGTCTTGTAGGTTTTGTTTTATTTCATAAGTAATTGGTTGTGTAACATAAGATTTAATATAGAAGGCTCAAAATCATTAATATTCCCCATGTACCATAACATGCCAATGTTAAAAAGAAAAAAAAAAAGAAAGAAAGAAAAAATATTCATTATTAACTTGTAAAAATTTTTTTTTTTAGCATATAATTAAGTAAGTTAGCTATAGTAAAGATTATTATGGAACTATCATTTTTTCAATACTTTTGAACAAATTTTTTTTTTTTTTTAAATTCAAAATGATATTTTATGATCAAAACTAGTTTTATGATAATTATTTACATGGTCGATTTCTATTGCAATGCCCTATATATACCATACTGTTAGGAATTAACAAAATAAAAAAATAGAAAAAAAAAGATTTAACTATTAGATTTACATTGTGAATTATTTTTCATCTTAAGGTAATTAATCTTGTAAATATCTAAATTCTCGTTTTTCACGTTTATCTATTAAGTTATCACGATCCTGATAGAGCTTTCTATATGAGTCATCACCCTTATATCATCTATTCAATAGGTTTTTATTGTAAAATAATTTTCACTTCTCTATATCATCCCTATAATATAATTATCCTATGCCCTTAGTCGTCAGTCCCAATGTTTCCAATTTTTTCTTAAGTTTAGATTTGTCAATATTAGTATTAGGCTTTTGTAACATAAAATCAATATTGATTTTTTAATAAAAGTTTCCAAAAAAATAAGGTTTTCAAAATTAAAAACTTGATTTTTTTTTTTAAAGAAGGGGAATACAGTGTTGTTAACAAGAAGGGATTCTTGTAAGCTTTGAAATATTGCTTTTTAAATGGGCCAGCCCAACTTAAAGCCCATAATCACTCGTTTTCAAACCAAGATGTTCGAAGCTCTCGAATAGAGAATGGCTACAATAGAAGGGGTTTTGAGCAAGCATACGAGATAAGTCAAGACCATGGCTCATACCCAAGTCTAAGGGCCTATTGACATATCATCTAAAGTAGACAAGTTTAAAGAGTTGCTGTTAATGAGCTCAACAACAGCAGTAAAGGCCCAAGGAAGGAATTGAAGCAGAAATTGATGAATATGGAAGAAGAAATCTTCTAGAAAATTGAAGAGAAAATGGGAGTTCTTAAGGAACACAATGTGTAAAGTGATCTAGGCTTGAGCAATGTTTGCGCTTTTGAAGACCACAGGTTACTTAAGAAGTTTAAGGTACCAAATTTTGAAAAGTATGATGGAATAGGTTGTCCTAAACTTCACCTTTGACTTTATGTCCGCAAAATGGTCCAATTCTTTAAACATGAGTAGCTGACGATTCAAACTTTTTAAGGTAGCCTAAATGGGCCAGCATTGATTTCATATGCCTAACAAGACTTAGTTAAGCTTGATACTTAGGATAAGTTAGCTCAAGCCTTTTATTAACAGTATAAGTTCAATGAAGAAATGGTTCCTTCCCTGATGTGTTTGAATAACATGAAAATGAAGTCAACCGAGTCATTTAAGGAGTATGCCTAGAGATGGAGATCTACAGCAACTCAAGCTACATTACATTTGCTAGAAAAATGAATTGATCAACATATTTATCTACACATTAGGTGAACTTTATTATAATCGTCTCATAGGCCATACCGCTTCTACATTTGCAAACATAGTTGCATTAGCAGTCAGTAGTCGCATTGAAGATACTATTAGAGTGGGGAGATTGATAAGGAAGGAATCAATCCCATTAGATTCAGAGGCCAATGTGAACATTACGATGTCCTATCTAACGATACGCGAGCCAGTGCTCAAAGCATTAGCTCAAAGCTCATGGAAAATAAGCTAAGCTAGAGATCACCTAGAAGGAGGTTCACTTATATTTCGATTCCTATGTCGCAGGTCTATTACTACCTAAAAGAAGAGGGTTTGTTGCATGATAAGACTCCAACACCAAAGTATGGAGCTCGAAAATACAATCTCAATACATATTATGAGTACCATATGGGTCAATAAGGGCATGCTACTGACCATTGCTAGGAGTTGAAGAATAAAGTCCAAGATTTGATTGATGAAAAATTGGTCTAGTTAGACTTCGTTAGGGATCTAAGGCCCAAATTTTATATAAAGCCCATTATCAATATGATACAAGGATTGGAAAAAATGTTAGAAACATATTTGAATGGTCAAATCCAAGGGGTATGTTACTACTATGATATGAAAAACAGGGTTATACTCCTAGAAGAAAAGTTGGTGATATTAAAGAAGAGGCTCATGGGTATAGAAATAGAAATAGGTTATGTGCTCAAGTAGCTCAAAAACCTACATCTTAATACAGATAGGACATCACAGCTAAAGCATGAAGATGATTCAGGGAAAGAGGAGTTAGGAGCCAATGTACCAATTGGGAAAGTTTAGAATCAAGACAAGTCTGTCCCCAACAAGTAGAGGTGACTTACACAGTTCAAGATTCCAATGGCTTAAGTATTTGAGCAATTGAGAGATGTAGGATTATTAGCATATGAAAACCCAATAAAGAACTATAAGCCAAGGGATCATGACCTTAACAAATGGTGTGAATATCATGTGGGATAGGTAGGGCACACCATAGAAGACTGTTAGAAATTAAAGCATAAGGTGGAAAATTTTATTAATGCTAAGGTTATGTAATCAAATTTTCTAGAGATTGATGGGTCTATGGGTAGTAGTATTCTTAACCTAAGGGCATCAAACAAATAACCTCTAACATCGAGTATTGAGGGTTTACTACTACCATCTGACTTAGTGGTTCATTATTTGAAGCAATTGGGCATATCTCCAAAAGATCAATTCAAGCAAATGGGCTAAGTTCGAAGAAGTGATAGAAATAGGGACAAGAAGTGGAAAAGAATTTTAGTTCCTATACTTATTTTTTTTTAGAATAATCTTTCACCTTGAAGTTTATAATGGATACAAGTTATCTGAATATGATAGTTTTCATGTGCATGTTTTATCTTTGAAGCTAACTCAACTCAACAAGAGCATGTCATTGGCCTCTTACTAAATGAAACACTTTATGCAAGATTTAGGGCAAGCAAAAAATGGATAAAGTAAATGTGAACTTAGAATTTAAAATTTTTTGTCTAAGGGAATGGCAACATATTACTTGAAAAGTTTTGGATGAAAAGAGGCAAATCATGTCTTAAACACTAACTCTAAACATACATGAGAGTTGAGTATCATAATGTGAGTATTTGAGCTCATTCCTTAAAAAAGGTCTGTTTTGAACTTAGTATACGTGTTAAAATGATATTAGGCATTAATTTCATCATCCTTAAATACAGTTATCCCTTGCAAAACCCATTTGGGCCTTTTGAGGTTTTTTTTTTTTTTAAATTAACGCTACCAAAAACCACCCCACCCTGGGGCAATCAGGAGATTAGGGTCATTAATTTGGAGAAAAAGAGAGTAGATTAACTTATGCTTGCCTTAATTGTTCCAATTCATGAGAAAATATTGTTATAGATAATTTAATTTCTTTAAGATAAAGAAGAGTTTCAAACTATATATACCTCACTCAAGTCTATACACTCATTTAAACACTTCAAGCCCATGTACTTTTCCTAAACACTCCATGCCATATACACTTCTTCCAAGCCTATACTCTTTGAACCAATGGTTTTAAGGCTTTGAATCTCATCAAGCAAAAACTCAACAAGAGAAGATGACCACCTTGACAAAAAAAAAAAAAAAAAAAAAGAGAGAAGAGAATAAGAAAAGATAAAAGAAGAAAAAGAGAGGAAAATAAGAAAAAAGAGGACAAAGAGAAAAAAGGAAAATTGAAAATATTAGCAAGGTGATTGCCTTTAAAGTTGAGTCAAATTGCAAATAAGCCTGTGGTCAGGACTTATGAAAGATATACAAAGGCTAAATACTTTAAATTCCCAAGCCCAAAAGCAAAGTCCTCATTTTATGATCTAACCCACTATATCACCCTTTGATGAAACTCTTTTAATTAAAGAAATGGACTTATCTTCAGCAAAATTTTCTCATGAAACTGGAGCAAGCCCATGTTTAGTTTCTTTAAAGTTCTTAACTTGTAAACCTAGGATGGATTATATATGATTTTCTCAAAATTGGCCAAGTACATTGATATCAATTTCCTTAAACTATTAACCAAAAGCCTTGCATTGCAAACCTAAAAAAGACCTGATTGATTAACCAGAATGTATCATTTACAAGATAGGCTACAATTTTTGGAATCGATGTTGAGAGTTGAAATAGATCTATGAGAGTGTAAGAAAGTCTTGTTTGACTAAACATTTCAAATAATAGTATCTATCCCCTTAGTGGAAAATTAGAGAACAGATTGGTGTTTTCTCAAAAACATGAATACTTTTAACCTTAAGTTTGAAACCGGTACTTTTAAAAGCTCAAGAATTATGAATTATGCTCCAAGAAATAAGATTGAAAGAATGAATGATCAATGGACAAGGGGCAAGTCAACTCCTTATTTGTAATCTTTAGAGTTCTCGAGACTTTTTTACTTATTAGCAACATAATTTTCCATTAAAGAAAGTTTTTTATTTTTAATTTCTTGAAGAAAAAAAAAGAAGAAAAAAGGGAAAAAAGGAAAAAAAGTTTTCAAAAGAGAAACAAAACCATTTTAAAAAATTGTCAACAAATATTTCTTAAGAAGAAAATGTCAATATTTTCAAAGAATCATCAAAATCCCTCAAACTTAAGTCTCAAATCATTTTGTCAAAACTAGTCAAAGTCCTTAAAATTCATGGATTGCTTGCCATTTAGTGCATTGCCCATTTCATATAGTAATCTTAGATTGCTTGCTGATTGGAGCGTTATCCAATCCTTTTTAGAATCATTTGTTTAAAAGAGCATTGTCCTATTCTTAGTTGGATCGCTTGCTCATAAGAGCACCATCCAATTCTTTTTAGGATTGCTTGCTCAAAAGAGCGTTATCCTATTCTATAGTTGGATCGCTTGCTCATAAGAACACCATCCAGTCCTTTTTAGGATCACTTGCTCAAAGAAGTGTTTTCTTATCCTTAGTTGGGTCACTTGCTCAATGTTGCACCATCCAATCTTTTCAAGGATCACCTGTTCAAAAGTGTGCTGTCTTATCTTTTGTCGGATCACTTGCTCAAAAGGAGCATTGCACTATTTTTTCCTTTTTAAATCGCTTGCTTAAAGGAACGTCGTCCAGTCATTTAAAAGATTACCTACTCATGAGAGCATTGTTTCATTTTATTATCTTATCTTCGAAAGATCTATCTTTTCGAGCAACTCACCCTAAAAGAGATATATCTTTTTTAGATCATCTACTAAAACAAAATAAGTTTTTTTGAAATCTCGAAGAGATTTATCATTTACTAAACTAAAATAAGTTTTTTGAAATCTCAAAGAGATCTACCTTTTGAATCATCTACCAAATCAAAATTAGAAATCTCAAAGAGATCTGTCTTCTTCGAATTGTTCATCAAACCAAAACAAGTTTTTTTTTAATCTTAAAGAGATTTATCTTCTTCAAATTATCCACTAAACCAAAACAAATTAAATAAGTTTTTTTAAAATCTCAAAAAAATTTATTCTCTTTAGATCATCTACAAAACCAAAATAAGTTTTTTTTTTTTTTAAATATCGAAGAGATCTATCTTCTTCAGATTATCTACCAAACCAAAACAAATTTTTTTAAAATCTCGAAAAGATCTATTCTCTTCGAATCATCCATTGAATTAAAACTAGTTTTTTGAAATCTCGAAGAGATCTATCCTCTTTAGACTATCCACCAAACCCAAACAAGTTAATTTGACCCTTAATGGTTTTTGTCCTATCCTTCTACAATAAATATCTTAAGTTTTTGTTCTATCCTTTCAAGATAGGCCTCCCTTAAAACTTTTGCCTTATCCTTGCAAGATAAGCACCTCAAGTCTTTAGCTCTATCCTTTCAAGATAGACTTTCTAACCTTTGTTCTATCCTTTCAAGATAGGCTCCTTATCTTTTACTCGTTCCTTTACCTCATCCTTTCAAAATAGGCCGTTATCTTTTACATTAACCTCTCAAGACGATATCATTCATCAAGATGAAACATAGTTTAGTTGATCAATTCAAAGTAGGATTTGGCAAAAATGGGTATCTTTTTTGTCTTTATAGCAAAATTCTAATTGAACTTTATTATAAAAAGGAGTAGCTGTAGATACCTCATTTTTTATATTTTAAAAATAAAGTATCAAGTTATATGGAGTTTAGTCAAATCGAATCGTATCGAGTCAAGTCGAGTCGAATCGTTTGGAATTGAATCGGATAATGGTGAGTGATCAATTTAATAAATTTTAAATCATTAAAAGATCAGGCTTTATTGAAATATTTTTAGTTTAGTTTGATATAAAGTGGATTTTTTTTATCTAACTTATATTGAGCTAAAATAAACTTAGAATTTATTAAACGAGTTATTGGGTTAAATTAAGTTGGACTAAGCATGACTCGGAAAAATAGAAAGTCCAAATTAAAATAGGGTTTCTAAAATTTAGGTCGAATTTTCAAAGAATCTAAAATGTATCATCTATATTTAAGATTCGTTAAGATACGAAAAATTCAATAGTGGGTATTATAAATAGGAATTCGATGGTGGACTTAAAGAAGTTTTCACAATCCCAACACACAACACATTCACCACATAATTACTCCACATCACTACATTCGCTCTCTCACATTCACAATCAGATTTATGACCCTTACCAACATACGCCTTGCTCACATTAGCTCCATCAATTGCTCACAATCTCATACACATCCCTACCTAATGATAGTACACACTGTAGTACGATTAGCTCACTGTCCCTCACTCACTTGCACAATTCCTCTTGTAATTCCACACAAGTGCACAATCTAAATAACAAACTTAATTTCACTCTATTGCATGCTAACATCAAATCACACACCATGTGCAAGCTAATCCGACCTGTGTCCCCTAGGTTAGTAGATGGGTTCTGTCCTTTTTGTTTATTTTATTTTCTTTTGGTTTAGTTTTTTTTTTTAATTCTTTCATGAAACTGTTAATAGTCCATACTATTTTTTTTTTCCTTTTTCTTGCAAGTCTTTATATTAATTCTCATAGAGTAATATTTTATACATAATTTACATGTTCACCAAGAATTACCTCTTTAGCATATTGCATTTTTTACAAAAATTACATCTTTGAAGTTATCGTATTTTTAGAAAAATCACATATTTTAGAAAAATTGTCTTTTGTTCTTAAATAAAATTGCACTTTTTAAGAAAAATTACATATTTTACATACAATAGCATATTTTGTATCTTTAGGATAAAATTTGTATATTTCATATCTAGGTCACATATCTTAGAAGGTTAAGATATAATTGTATAGTTTCCATTGGATTTGCATTTTTTTAATTAGACACGTTAGGAATTTTCAGTGAAAACTAAATTTTATTACTTAGTTAGTTTTTCATAAAATAAAAAAATTTTAATTGGCATCTTTTCTATGGTTAAAAATCTTTTCCATGGTTTAAGCTTTTTTCCCATGGTTTAGGCATCTTTTCTATTATTTGACATATTTTCCATTGTTAAGCATCTTTTCTATAATTTTGACATCTTTTTTATTATTAGGTATCTTATCCATAGTTTATGTATCTTTTTTATAGTTTAGATTTCTTTTCTACGGCTAGGCATATTATCAATAGTAATTGCATTTTTTTTTTTATAAAACGAAACATTTTCCATGATAATTGCATATTAGCATATTTCATGAAAGTTGCGTCGATTATTTATTTCTTTATTTATTTTTTTCTCATTTAGGTACTTTAGGATTTTTTTTTTTAAATTTTGTCATATACCAATTTTTTTCCAAAAAAAAAAAAATACTAACTTAAGGTCTTTTTAAAAAAGAAGTCTTAGGTTTTTTTTTTAATTGGGAATTAAAATTAAGATTTTTTTAGGATTTTTCTTAATAAAAATAAATTGATTAAAAAATGTAAACCTTATTGAATTTTCAAATTAAAAAAAAAAATCAACCCACTAGATCTTTTTTAAAAAGAATTAAGTCAGTTTGACTCCGACTAATGAGTACGTAAGCACCTCTGGGACAACTGTAATAAATATAAAAAGAAAAAAGAAAACCTTTTTCCTTTTTCTTGAAAATTCGTAATTAAAAAAATCCGAAAAAATTCATTTTAGTTATATCTTACATACTTGTATATATCTTAATACATTTTAGAAAAAAAAAAATAAAGCCCATTTATTTATTTATTTTTACATAGTGATTTAATCTTAATAAATTAGCTCCTGAACTTAGTTTTTTTTTTTTTTGTTATTTTTATAAAAATTATTTTCTTAGAAAATACGCAAATCCAAATTGGGGTTTTTCTATTCAAAAACTCTGATTTTATTTTTTATTACTTTAATTGGTTAGCAACTCTAATTTTTCAAAATATTTTTTTAACTTAATTTTATATTGAATAATCTATATTAAGCGAGCTAGATTTAATATGGATTAAATTAAGGAAAATAAAATAAAGCTTGACAGTAGATATATGATACGTGAAATTTATACCCTATGTACCTTATAAGTTCCAAGGTGAGTATAGATGCAAAAGCATCATATACCCAGACCACCTTTTGTAAGAATAGGTTCTAGAAAAACGATACTCAAAACTTATCTTATAACCCTCATTATTCATACGAAACATGTCCAATCGAGTAGGATGTAAGGGATAATTTTCCATTCATTTTCACCATTTTCTCTCTAATATGAAGAAAAAATAGTTGTTTTTTTCCCCTTTTTGAGTAATATAGAAGGTTGAAATTGCTATATTTGTTATTGGAATAAGCCTATTTTTTTATTTATATTTGACTCCTTAGGCCAGGTGATAGGGCCTAAGTAGTCCAATCTATATTAGGATAATTCGAGGAGATTTGGCTTGGCGAGCTCAAAATAGGGATTGTTAGACTGGTTCATCCACTTCCAACCTTCCTCAAGTAGGCTCATACACTTATAAGGAAGACTACTAACCTTAGGCTCATTAGCTAGCTTATTCTAGATAACCCCAAATTAAGTAAGCTCTATTTCATCTGTTGATTACCTTAATGATTCGATGGATGCCATTATACCCAAGAACTTATAAATACTTAGCATTTTCTCATTATTTAGAATTCTTAGAGAGATTGGAGAAATGATATTCAACTATGAAAACTTTACTCTTTAAGATCAAATAACGTTCAGGTAAAAAATTGATCTCATTCGGTCAAGCTACAAGCTGAACGCCTAAGGTCTCCTAAAGCTGCCTTATTTGTCACTTGTGCATTTGAAATACTGAGATTGTCTGTTCTTCTTCTCTACCTTATTCTCACCTAATCATTCATTTAGGTGACAATCTCACTTCATTTTTTTGAAGTCATACGTAGTACGCTACTTATGCAGTACGCTACTCACCACTCCATTCGAACCCCTAGATTTACATTTTAGCAACTCTACTTGGGAAAAGTGATTGTAGAGATATGATACCTCCTAAGAAGAGAACAATTGGTACATTTGATACTACGTCCTGAGAACTTAACACTAATATTGAGCTTATTGAGCAAAATCTACTCCTATCGTTTAAGAATACTAGCTAGGACCATTTAGTGTAGATTCCATATAGATGATGCAGACGATGCAGACAATGCAAGAAGCCACTAAGGCTTTAAATCAATTCGTAGCTATGTTTCAACTCATCCTTACTAGGATGATTGCTACCGTTGCTATGCAACAAGGTATGGCTTTGCCAAGTCTTATGGTTATTGCATAGCCAAGCATTATTATCTTAACTTAACCAATTAATCCTCCAACCATTGAGGAGGATTCCCATAAAAAAGGAGGTAAGGAAACCCCCTCACTAGAACCTATACAACAACCAACTCTTACACTAGAGAATGTAAGAGTCCATTTAAGCGACTCTTCATTTTCACGGGTGTCTACTCCTTTATTTGATCCTATCATTCCAATCTAAGGAAGATCTACTTCTAATCCCAATCTTGCCCTTGTTCTGCTACTTGTATCTATAGTTTTGTTTCAAATACTTCCTTTATAACAAAGGAAGACTTAAACGTTTATATGAGAAAAATACAAGCTAGGTTGTTTATGGGAGTACCAAAGTTGAAACTTCTATATCACCAACGTATCACAGTAAAGCCATATCCTAAGGACTATGTAAGTCCTAAATTCATGCTGTTTAATGGCAAAAAGGAAAGTACAAAGAAGTACCTCTTGAAGTTTATTGAAACCTTGGAGCCTTGTAGACTTGATAATGACTTAAGGCTTAAAGAGTTTTCTAAATCATTGATAGAGAAAGCATATACATGATATGTCAACCTCCCCGCAGGATCGATTGATTTATGGGGAACTATGTGCAAGCTCTTTTTAAAGAAATTCTTCTCCACTCAAAAAAATGTCACAATTAAAGATATGGGAAGAACACGACAAAACTCAAAGGAAGATTTGATGACTTATATAGAATACTTCAGAGAGTGCATCCTAGACATCCAAGATGTGTGTGACGAAAAGGAATTAGTGAAGATTTGCATTCATGAGATGTTCATTGAGTATGTCGTCCACTTGGAAAACCTTAATTTATATTCTTTCTCCACATTCATCAAGACTATGAGAAGAACTAACAATTTCATCACACGACAACAAATAAAAGGTGGGAGAGTCAGGAAGTGAACAACATCTGTTAGCTTAACCCAAAAAGAAAGTCTTAAAAACAATAAGAAGCTAAGGAATGATAATTCACAAGGTTCTACACCAACTATATCATTCTTGTGCTTGATGGGTAAGGTACATGCTGTACTAAACCAGTAGTTACAGGATGGGAATATAAAGCCCCTAAGGGTAGAGTATTTACCAAAAATGACCCTAAGTTCTGTAGATATCATAGAACTGTGGGTCATCTAACTAAAGAGAGCTAGACATTGACGAATATGTTTAATGATAGGGTCTATAATGAGGAACTTATCATAGAGAATAATAACGTATGTAGTAATTTGCTCTCGACATACAACACTCAATGTAGCGCTACGAATATTGTTAGTCACGATTCGAGACAAGAGGAAGGAGATGTGCCATCGATTGAGGTATATGAAGAGAAGGAAGCAGTAACAGAAACCAATCAAGGCATACACTCATCAGTGGTTGCCGCCTTGATGAAGGCCTCTAACTTCAGCAGGTTCTTTGATTTATTGGAATTCAATGTAGACATATGACTTGCAGCAGTAACTACACTTACCTAGATTTTTGAGAGAGAATATGAGGGGTGTAGTGTAGTGCAGCTAGTACAAAGGATGGCTAATACACATAAGAATACAACACTCTCTATTGATGCAGACATGTATATAAATAATCTCAATCATAACCGTCCTCTTTATATGGAAAGTACGCTCAACAAGCATCCCATTAAGAGGACATTCATGAATAATGGCTCTTCCATAAACATTATGTTAATGTCTATATTCAAGGCCTTAAGGATAGGCAACCGATGCTTAGTGAAGCAATCTATTGCAATAAATAACTTTATCAAAACGAATAGAGACACAATAAGACATGTTAACATGAACCTTAAAGTTGGATCTGTACAGTGATCTACACAGTTTCACGTGATCAACGTGCTCGTATCTTACCACCTTTTTGTTAGGAGGAAGTGGCTGCATGATCATAACTTTATACCCTTAACATGGCACCAATGCATTAAGGGCTATTAGAAGGGTAAAGATGTCTCCATTTCGGCTATGACAAACCTATTTGAACATAATGAGTCTTATTTAGCCAACGCGAAGTTCTTTGATGAGTATGCTATAGATGGAGAAACTATCATTGCTAAACCTTTCGGCACATCATTACTTACATGAGAGGAGTCCTTAGATAAACAAAAGAAGAAGAGAATAATGCAGGGCTCCCATGGGAGTAAGAAGAAGCTAAGAAAAGATGAAGCCATAGAAAGTTTTGTTAAGGAAGATAGACAAAGAGTGTATTGCTTATGATGGTCTTCGGATCTAATGAGGCTTTTTTATCTTCCTCAGATGCCATACCGGTACAAAAAACCTAACCCACCCCCTCTTCAAATGCAAGACCAAATAAAACCTCAAGCCGAAGAGAATGAGGAGTTAGATCTCGCAAAATTAGGGGAATCTCCGTGACCTTGTTGCAATAAATTAAGGTTCACTTAATAGAGTTATTAAATGAATACAAGGATGCATATGCTTAGATATAAGATAAAATGTCAGGATTGGACCCTAATCTAGTAGTACATAGATTAAAGATCGTGCTTAGGGTTAAGCCACTAAAGCAGGGACAATGAATCTTTCTTTCTAAAGTTGAAGTACAAATAAAAAAAGAGATTAAAAAGTTACTCCGAGCTGGCTTCATTAAGCCAATTGAACACCTTACCTAGTTGGCTAATGTCATGCTAATTAAAAAGAAAAATGGACAAATACGGCTTTGCATGGACTTCTATAATCTTAATAATGCTTGCCTAAAAAATGATTTCCAATTACCAAATATTAACATATTGATGGACACCACAACTAGATATGAATTGTTCTCATTTAAGGATGGCTTTAGAGACTACAACTAAATAAAGATGGCGTCTAGAGATGCTAAATACATGCCAAAATGTAGATGTAGAGGTCTAATTAGAGTAGTCATGTACGTTTTACGTGAGTAACGCATTTCCCGCAGTTTCAAAGAAATAAAGCGAAACTATTACTTAAAAAAGGATGATTATGTGAGAATAAAGCGGAAAGAATAAATAGACAATCTCAGTGTCTCAAATGTATAAGTGACAGATAAGACAACCTTAGAGAACTTTAGATGTTTACTTTACAACTTAAGCAAATAAGACCAATTCTTTGCTTAAATGCTATTTAATCTTAGAGAGTAGAGTTTTCACAGCGAAATAACGTTTTTTTTATTTCTCTAAGAGTTCTAAATGATAAAAAGATACCAAATATTTATAAGCTTTTGAACATAATAGCATCCATCAAATCATCTAAATAATCAATGGATGATATGAAATTTGTTCGATTTATGGTTATTTAAAATGAGCTAGCTAATAAGCTTAAGACTAATAGCTTTCCTTTTAAGTATATGAACCTACTTGAGAAAGGTTAAAAGGTAAATGGACCGATCCAATAATCTCTATTCTAAACCAAGTCTTCTTGAATTATCCCAATATGGACTGAACTCCTTAATCCTTGATTCTTAATCCAAGAAATTAAGCTTAAATAAATAATAAACTTATCTTAATAACTAATATAGTAATTTTTAACTCTATATTTTACTGTGTGACTAAAAGCCTCTTGAACACATTCAAAAGGGTTTAGGACATTTATAAAAGTTCTTTCTTAAATTGTTATGTAAAAGTATTAAATGTTGACTTTACTTACTTAATTACTTCTAATATCTACGAAATTAATATTTCTTTTGGATCACTGGCGAACTAAGCATGATATACTAGTATTCATTTTTTACTACTATATAACATATACTTTAATATGCTTTTGTATTGCATTAATGATTTATTGCTTTGATGACATTAATTCGCATATATCGCATAGAATTAACATAGTTGGCTCCTTTCGATATTTTTTCCTCATTTTACGATCATTAGTAAAAAAATAAAACCATTATAGCATTCAAGGAGTAGAGTTTTTAGAACATCTCATTCATACCAATAGTTGGATAAAAGGAGTCTGTGAATGTGACGACTACAGCTTGCAAGTCTTTCAGCATCCCTTACATCATCTGTTATGGGTAAAAGAAGTTCCATCTTGGTGAAATTTTGTTATTTAACCATAACACGACCACTTCCACATCAATATTAATCTTTCCTTTCTCCAAACGCAACCATGATCCCAATTCCGACCACTTCAATTCCACAAGTTCAGTAGGAGTTTACACAAAAACCGATCTTCATCTCGAACTAAACCTACCAAGCCGGCTTGAGCTAAAACATTCCCATAAATATTCATTTTTAGTCTCCCTATTGCCTGTAACAGCCACTGGATTGACTTGTGGACTTGGTCCTTTAGATTCTCTTCTAATTTCGAGCCATTGCAATGATTCCTCACAGCTCTTTGTTTGCAGCAATCTAACGGACACAAGTTCAAGGAAATAATGACTTCTCCCAAAATCTTATTACTGATAAAATGAAATGATTTGGGGCCTTCATGATTTGCTTTGTCATGACTACTCCAGAGAATCCAAAAGGTATATGCCACTACTAAATTTCCTAATGCAGCTTGTTGCAATATGTCCATCTAGAGATGTAGCCATTCAAACAGCCAATAAATAACCAGAAAAGTGAGAAATGCGATTGCCTCATTAGAGGTACGCTTCCTAAGAGACGCAGAAATAACAAGGGAAGTTTGCAGAGAGAGGCTAAGGATGATGAATGCCTTGATGATTCATGTATCCAGTAACTTTTTGCCCTTCACAACCATCTGATTGAAGGTTACAGTTGCTTCAGTCTTCAGGTGGAAAATACCACCAAATTTCAATCTAGGAATCAAGAAAAGGTACGAGCTTGATCAACTTCTTTTGATGCTGTAGCAAAGGTTTTCACATTTTAACATAAATAGAGCGAGAGAAGGAGTAGGGACATCGATGGAAATTTCAAGTTATCGTGGTGCATAATGTTGTCTGAGAAAAAAAAAAAAAAAAATCAAGTAAGAAAATGGAAAAGAAAAAAGTATAGTTATTAGAAAAATGCTTTGTTAAAATTAATTCATTTGCAGTCGCTGATGCAAATGACAACAGATCAATACTATCTGAAGACGCCAGAAGTCCTAGCCATCTGAAATGGAATTGCACTATGAACTAAGAACTTCAACACACCTCTTTTTCCTCTCTGATTGTTCATCCTCCCCATCAATTGCTGAATCGTCAGCTTCTTCCACATTCTCTGCTGAGCTATCTTCACACCATTTTCTTTGAGGGATCACTTGAAAGAAAGAAGCCTTCCAATCCCTTGTTTCCAAATATTTTAGCAGGATCTCCACAACTTGGTTCACAGTGAGGACCTACAAAACAAACATTCACAGACAGGAGGATTTAAGGTTACTGCATGGTGTGGCATGGAAAGTAACTTCACTCAACAATGAACGGAATGTTAACTTGAATGGAACTAGACAATGGAGGACAGAAAAGGAAAACACAAGCTTACAGAAAACAAGATCTTCAACCATGATTCATCATTTTTGTTGTAATTGCAAAACTGAGGTCAGCTTGCAGTCATTTGTGATGCTAGGCCTTAATGTTCAAAATATAAAAAAGATTTATTACCAAGACACCAACTTTATATATAAAAAAAAAGAATTAGAATATGCTTTCAGGAACCCTTGTAAAACCAATTATCAGAAGTAAATGCTTTAAATATTACTTCTCCACATAGCAGATACCAACTTCCAGATTCCAGAAACTAGAATGACTTTCCCAAACATCAACTAATAGATTGCATAAATGCAGCACGGCAGTAACCTAGAGCACGACATAGCTAAATAAAACAGAGTGGAGACATATTTTGTCAAGGATTATAGTCATGTAATGACATGGCATAGTTCAACAGAATGATACAGAAACAAATTAAAGGAAAGCCTATGATACCTGTGAACTAGACATCTTCAAGTAATTACCAATAGGCAATTTTGCAGTTTGGATTCCTTGCTCCTCTGCTTTCTTCAATGTTATCCCTTTCCATCTATTCCTATCCACCAACCCACCAATAATGTACATCTTCTTTGGATCAAGGTCATCAAGCACTGTCTCTGCATCAGCAGTGAGGTAAACCAAATTATCCTTCTGATCCTGCAACACTTCTATGTAAGGCCTATCTTCCTTCTCAATTATCCACTTATCTATCCCAGGTACCCTCTGCAATTGGTTTCCCATCTCTCCATGACATCCTGTCAACCACAAATGCCCAGGAGATGAACACCGTCCATTAACCGAATAGCAGTACATGATCTGCACATGTTTACAAAAGTCTGATGAATAACTACTTTCAATCAATTCAATCATCAATTTTTTTATTTTTTTTTATTTTTGGATTGGAATATGAAAGGAAGATATATTACTACGCTTTGAAAATAAAACAAAATTTGAACTAACTTTAAAGAAGAAGAAGAATATTTTGATAATGTCAAGACTCACGATTTTTCATACCAATTCATGCTATCCTAAACAAGACTTCCAATACATATGCTATCACCGCAATCCAATCTAAGTAAAGCAGATTGTAATTAAACATTGCCCGATTTAACTAGTGCTTAATCCAAATCATTTACGAAATGTTACAAGCAAGACAATCCCTCTAAAAATGAATAGAGCTATATCAATCCTATTGAAATGAAACCAGATATTGCCCAATTAATCACAAAACTATATTCATTGGATTGAAAATAAAGGGCTTGTCAAGACCATCAACATCCTCAATTCCTCATTAAATTAATATCCAACCAACAACATCACAAGAGATATAATGGCAACATCAAAACCAAAAAATGTACATTCAATAATTCCTAACATGACATAGCAAAATCACCAAATTCTGGCACAATGCCTCTAATTTGAAAAAAAGGCCATAAATTGACAATGCTAAAAGATAATTCAATCATGTAAAATCCCTAAATCACACATATTTAAAACCTAACCCAACTCAATATTTAACAACTTATGCAATCAATCACAACAAACACGATAAAAATACAATGTTCTCAAACGAAACTGACAAACTAAATTGGATAAAATCAAACAAAAGAAAAAAATCTAATCGTTTAAACAAAACCAACGAACCAAATCGAACCAAACCGCAAAACGAACCAAACATGAGAACCTGTTGACAGAGACTGTTAATCTCAGTAGGAGACATCAAGTTCCCAAACTCGAGATCAATAACGATATTTTGTCCAACTTCCTTAGCTCTAGTGAGTCTCTCGATCTTTCTCTCTCTCTCTTCGGACCGTTTCTCCTTTCTCTCTATCCTAAGCTCTTTCCGGCTCTCGATGAGCTTCAAGCGTTCCTCTTCGGGGATGCTTTCTAGGGTTTCTTGCCATTCCTTTCTTTTACGCTCAGCTTCTCTCCTTTTTTGGTCTTTCAGTTGGGCTTTCTTCTCTGCTTTCTTTGCTTCGTAGCACTGCCGCTTTAAGAGCTTCTTTTGGGCATTCTTCGATGGGGTTTGCTGGGGATTTTGTGGTTCCACATTTGTATATCGGGCTTCTGTAGTAGCCGATGGTTCTTGTTCTTCTTCCCCCCGTCGTCGTTGTGGTTGTCGTTGGAGCGTTTCAGTTTCGGGCATGGTCTGGTGTCTTTGTTGGAAACTTGTTGCTGAAAATGGAAGATGGGAAGGGTATGGGGTTTTGGAGTAAAAAATTACATTTGGCTTTGGCGTCGTACAATCCGTTTGAATTATACCATTTTCAAAATCAAAACTAGGGAATTTATTTAGAGTTGATAGAAAATAATCTATTCTCAAATAATAGCTTATTTATTTGAAAATCGGTTTAAAAGGTTTTTGTTACGATAAAATTTTTACTTTTACTTTAGAGAAAATTAGGGTTATGAACGAATCGAGTTAAATCAATATAATATTTTGATTAAATATGAGTTTCACTCAAAATTTTAAAGTTTAGACTTAGCTTAAGCTTAATGAATTTAGAATTTTAAACTTGAGTATGATATAAAATGCTATTTAACAAGTTTGAATTATACTTGATTAAGCTCGTTTCAATCCATTTAGTCTATGAAAATATCCTTTTTTTATAATTATAATAATATTATTATTCAAACTTGACTTGAGTTAGATTAATACTTATACTTGATCGAATCTTAATTAGGCTACAAGCCAATAGAGCCAAGTAATATAAAGCTTGAGTACAACTCAATTAACCTAATTCAATAATTTGAACTATAACTCAAGTTTGACACAAAAAGTTTAGGCAATAAACAATTATATCCTTAACTACTGAAAAAATTAATTAACTTTTAGTTATTTAAAAAAAAAAACTAAATAAGAGTAAATCTATGTATGGATTTGTTTCAAATTGTGAACCAATCGTAGCTGCATTAGGCTAGCCTAAACTTGTTGATGAATTGTCGAACTTTAAGGGCTCAGGCTATTCAACCTTGTCGAACTAATGATTTGAGATTAGGCTAATCTTAAAAATTAAAAAATATATATAATATATAATATACTAATAATATATGTCATATTCTATATATATAATGCTTTAATACAAACATACTATATATAATATATAATATACTATATATATACACTATATAATATATATACTATATGTAGAATATAATATACTATAATACATCACTCCATCCAAACAAATTATTTGAAGATAAAAAAATTAAATCTAAAACAAAATTTTTTATTCATGAGAAATGATATAAAGTTTTACTTTAGTTGGAAAAAAATAAGTATACAAATAGTTTACAAATTATTTACAATAACTATAGAATATTTGAAAAAAGAAAAAGAAAAAAAAAACCATACTAATGGTTTAAGGGTTACTAAACTAGTCCTTAAACCACCAATTTAGATGAATCGATCTCTTAAAGGCTAGACTTAGTTCATTCTCTTTTTAACTTATGAATCATCGGTTTAAGGCCAATTCTAGATAGGATTAAACCAGTATATAAGTTTAAATAAGAATATATTATTACTTTTTGCTATATTTTCTAAGTTAATATTGCAACCAGTGAGGTGAAATAAATATTGTAAAAATAATTTTTTATAATAAAAAATTATATAAAGTAAACAATAGAATTCATTTTTTTACAATAAAAATAGGGCCATTAAATCTCGCTCCCTTGGGGGAAAAAGAAGTGCTTTCACATCCTATTTTACTAATTCATGATGGGGTAAAACGCTTTTTGTTTACCTTTTATAAATTTATACACTCATGCAGCCTTTAAAGCACTTTCATTTTCCAAGATTTTAGAGTTTAAATGTTGGGAAATTTATTGTTATTTAATAGTATGAATACTAATTAAAAAAAAAGGAAGATGAGTAAAATAGGAAGATATATTTTCGAATTGTCATTATTCTATTTGTAAATAACTTAATGAATACACATTCGTGATGCATGTTTTATTAATAATAATTTGAACAATAGACGACATGATAAATTCAATAACATATTCTACCCAAAAAAAAATCATAATCATGCTTTTTGTGTGGTGAGATTGGTGTAAATAGATGGTCAAATGTCTAATGTAAATGTGTTCTAAGGCAGAAGTATTGAAGGATGTTCTTAGATTACACTTATGAGAATGAATCAAAGTGGATTTTATTAAATATTCTTTCTTCATTCTTAATTGATTTGCTGTTGCTTTGATCTTTTATGGAACAATTTCAGCAATGCGTTGAATTTTTTTTTTTTTTTTAACTTGTCGGTACTTTGAATATCGTAAATGAGGAAGAAAATCCTTTTATTTATAGATGTTAGCATTGAACTTAGAGTTCATAGCTTGACTTTGATGAGAATAAAACTTGATTAATTAATTAAAGTTGAGTTAGTTGTAATTCTAACCTTAATTTTCATATTATCCAAAACAAGTAACTCTTTCACTTAAGATAATTTGTATGATTAAGCACTTGAAATGAATGGATTTTTATTATTGTGAGAAACAATTCTTTCATATAAAAGAACATGGGAGATTTTGCTAAAGTTTGATGAACCGGCTAAATGATTCTTGCCAATAGAAGAAATTTAGAGCGAGATGGCTTTTTGCCTATTGGCTTACCGATATTGTGGTGTACCGGCTTATCGGTGTAGAGGTCTAGAATGAAAAATAAATTTGCTTATATTCTTCAAGCTGGCTTGATGGTACTTCGGATGGTGTTGGAGCTAGCAATATTTTTGGCCTACCGGATGATAATAAGCAGAAGAAACAACTTGACATAGCTATAATTCAACTAACTGTTAAAGCATTTAATTTATATAAGTATAATATTTCTTGGAGATAATATAAATGCTTAACTACCTACTAAAGATAATCAAGAACTAATATTCTACTGCAACTTATAAATATTCTCTTACATTCTTTGGCTTATTAATTTCTTATTTGTCTCTTGTAACTTAACTTACAAATTATTAATAGAGATTTGTAGCGTAGTACTTGTGAGTTTGTTTATTGCAAAAATATGGTGAAAAAAACACTACACTTGAGAGATTATTTTGTACTTGTGATTGTGTGTTGTGATTGAGGTACAATGAGAAACTTGTATAGCTCTTAGACCTTAGATTAGTGGTCAATACAAGTGAGTAAAGTCTTTGATTGGAGACATTACGTGTCCATAAAAAATAGGGGGTAGTTTGAACTTCACGTTATATTTGGACTTGATTTTCTTTATCTTTAACTCTTTTAAGTTTTGCATTTACTACTACTATTTCATTATTTTGTTTAGTTACATTATTGTATTTATTCCTTAAATTCAAAAAGGATTAAATGCTCAATTCACCCTCATCTTGAATATTAACTTAGTATTTTAGTTGGTGCTCAATCTTAGCCATTAGATAATTATAGGATAGATGGATGAAATGAGCTATTGGATAAGATTGAAGTCTCCTTAATCTTGATAGTCTACTATGTGTAGTGGATATAGATGGGCATTGTCAAACTCATTGGCTTTATAGGCTTTATAAAACAAGCCTAAATATTCATAAAAGAAGTCTATTAATGCTTATGAATAACCAAAACCTATTAAAAGGTTTACTTCGCACATAAGACAACTAAGAAGGCCAACAGCAAGCAAACTAGTCTAATGATCCTTCTTTTTAGCCTACTAATTCCAATATACTTAAGATATTCCTAAAATTTGAGTCATCTCTTTACACCATAATATTTGCCTAAGATGTTAGTCCATAACATTAAATTGTGTTAAGTTCTAATAATCGAAATTATTCTCTACAATTTATCCTTTGACCAAACGTTCCTTCATGAAGTCCTAGAAATCATTTTGTTTTCTTTTTTTTTTTTCCAATTTAGATTAACAAAAAAAAAAGTTTGTTCAATTGGGATTGGAAATTTTTCAAACCAAATTGAAAGAAAAAAAGAAAAGAAAACCATACTTTCTATGTTTTGTTTGGCTCCTTTTTTCCTCCAATGCAATTGAGTCAAGTGTAAACTCAAATTATTCAAATAGTTTATCAAAATGAGTTTGAACATAATGATGTTTGGTAAAACAAATTTACAAACTTAATCGCACTCTTAAGTATAAGTTAAGTCCAAGATGAGTTTGGCATAAATATTAGTTAAAAGATTTTAAAATAGAACGAGATTAAACAACATTTAGCCAATCATTTTGAAGCCTAAAATTCTACATGCAGGCACATCATACTTGAAAATGCCAACTGCAAATGTTAAATAATTTAAGATTCAAATATACAAAATCCTATAGACATTCTCAACTTGTGCGTATCATAACCAAAACTAAATCAATAGTTTGTCTGAATGAAGTTCAATATAGCTGGCCAAACAAATATAAAGTTCATTTGTAGACATGGTTTAATAATGAGTGTTTCATTACTCAGTACTTGGAAGGCTTGTTAGAGACCTTAAAAGGTAGAGGGGGGTGGCGGGGGTGGTGTGGGTGGGGTTGGGTGTGGGGAAGAAAAAAAAGACTTTCAAATGCCGATTACACATTTTACACAAATGCTCTAAGCTCTACCAGTATCCGCTAACACTACTGTAACTATATCATCAGAGATTTTAAATCCGAATTGAATGATAGTGGATAGTTTCCAACTGATCTACCAATTCCACCTGCATAAGCTCAACATTAGTCAGCGAACAGGCCGCTCACTAAGTTTTTCACACGATAGGACAAGATGCACAAAGGTTTCTCTTATCCTATCTCAAAAAGCACAAAGGATCCCCCTCATCAATATTTTGAGTCCATGATGTCATTGAGTACATAGATCCATTTGTGTTATTTGATCAATATAGCGTTTTTTCTGCTCATAAATCAGAACTACAACTAAAGAATCTGTGCGCCGAGGGCTTATTATTATATGTTGCTTCTGCTCATGTTTTGGCTGTTCAAGTATAAGTAGCTCTTCTTAGTAGAGAAACTTGTCGCTGTCAGCACTGGAACAAATCCAGAATATTTTCCATCCCTCTTAGCCGCACAAACGTCAACTATGTACTTAAGGAACTCGTTCTTCTGGTTGAAGGGTTGTGCTGCAAATTCTTCAAACTGCATCCACTGCAGCAAATGAAATTCAAATAAATAAAAGGTCATGTCATTTTGTGAGATTATATCTCAGCTATTTCCATATACATGAGACGCCTTTGATTAAGAAGATGTTAGCAACAAAAGATCCTTGGCATTACTGTATTCTCTTGCTTTTCTGAACAGGAGCTACATATTGGGTGGCAGATACAATGCACCATTAGATGGTTCACAGTGCATAGTTATGCCTACTGCAAGATAAAATCAGCAGAGAGTTCACTTGTGTAAAATGAGTATGAAGTTCCATACTGACATCATATTTGCAACCAATTCACCGGAAAAAAAAAAAGCAAATAATGCCTTTCTATAGATATGGTAATTTATGGTGAAGGCTACCATGTAACGCTTTCAGATAGTCCTAATTTGGAATAGCACTACAAGCCGATTGATATTTGGCTACAAATGCAAAATGAAGCGTTTAAATGCTCATTATTGAGAAATATTAGGGTAAAAGAAGAGTAGTATATTTGAAGGAATAAAATGTTATCATGAAAGTATCTCAAATACCCTGACTTCTAGCTAGTAGTTTAGAGCATTTGAGATGGTTTGGTGTTAATCTATTGTTCTTAATCCTCCTTATGATTCCCAACGAAATGCCACTCTTCACATTTGTAGCTGAAAGAATGTCCTCGCTTATGAGTAAGTGGAGAACGTCTTCCCCAACCACACAAAAACACCAATAAAGACTTTACACATTGCTCTACACACAATGGAGATATGAATCAATTGCATTGGTGCAATGCAGGTTCAAAAATCTGGAAAAGAACCCAGACTGATATCAACAAGATAATGGAAAATTCAGTTCATTTGTTTTGTTTGTGATGGTGGAGATCCATCGCTAGCTATAGTAGTGAGAATCAACTCTCCATTGCTCGCCTTAAGAACAAGGCAGTTTTTCAGGGGGTGGCAATGTAATGTAGTTATCGTTTGTATTATTACTAGTACTAGTACTTGTAATCTTAGCTTTAGTACTTGCATAGTCAAAATAATAGTAGGAGTTATGACTTATGACTGATATTATATTGACACGTGACAAATAAAATGGATGAGTATAATTATAAACAGAGATTAGTTAGTAGTCAGTAGCAAACATATTGTCATTTCCACAATTCTCTTAAAAAGTGAGGGGAGCCGTAAAATCCTATAAGGAAGCAATTATGTTCTTGTTTGTGCTTTCCTTCATTAAATTACGGTTTTGTATTTGGCCCAAAAAAGAAAAATATCATGGTTTTGTAATCCACATTTTCATAATTCAATCAATAATACAACTTTGGGACATATTGGTTGTCTGAGCTGCAATTATGCTCTTGTTTGTACTTTCCTTAATTAAGTTAGGGCTTCGTGATCCACATGTTCACAATTAAATCAATAATGCTACCTTGGGACATATGGGTTACCTGAGCTGCCTCAATTTCCACATCTTGCAATTTGATGTCAACGGAGAGTGGTCTCAACATGCAAACAAAAAATAAATCTGACTTCTGAAAGAATGACTGATGAGTTTGCCTGTAATAGTCGATTAAGAGCAAGATCACAATTTTCATCAACTCGATACTATACTACAAAGAAAATAATAGCTCAAACTGCGTACCTAAAAGTTAGAATTTCCACAAATTCGGCATCAATCTGCAGATTTAAAAAGGAAAAAAAAAAAAGAAAAAAGAAAATCTTCTTTATTCAACAGGCAATGGTTTTGGTAGAAGTTCCAAAGTCAAACAACTATTCAACTCACTCCAGTTTCTTCTTTGACTTCTCTGACAGCAGCCACACAAATATCTTCCCCCTAGAAAGAGGCACATTGACAATTGAAAAATATTAACAAGATGGAGAAACAGAAATTCTAAATAGTAATATTACTTGTGCACCTCATCAACAACCCCAGTGGGGAACTTCCAGACACCGGTTCCTTGTAGTTTCCCACTTTTCTCTTGGACTACCAGCACCTACCAAAAATTAGATCAAAGGCCACTTTTAGATACCGGCACGTTGGTACTTAAGCTACATGCAATTGTACAAATTGGCTCGAAATGGCATCACTAATATACTGTGAGAGACACTAGGCTGCATCTTAGGCCATGCCAATGTGAAGTGGTGCCATAATTGGATTTTCAGTTGAAAGTCATGGGTATTATTTGAATATCAAATTCCAATAATTCCTGCTAATCAAATGAGACCATTGGCTACATAACAACTGAATCTAGTTTAAGCAAATTAGAAGATAGTAAGATACCTCATTCTTCTCTGATATTACAAGTGCCCCCACACCTACTCGATGTGTTGCATTGGCTGGAATGGTATGGGGAGTATCTGGAATCCAGTAAACAAGCATCAAGTAGTTTGGCTCTGCATGGTGATACCAAAACCCTTCCTGCTCAGGAGCATATGATACTTAATGAGACAGCATAACCAATTCACCATATCACAAGCAAACCAAGGAGATTGTACATAGAGAAAAAGACTGATTTCATCACCCAACTACAAAGATGATTGAACAAGCTGAATGCATAACAATGAGACGTGGTGAGCGAAAATTACCCCGACTGCTGCCTCAACAAGATTTACAAGCGGAATTGGAACTTTGATCCATACACCCTTCTTGCCCTGCATGCATACTGATGTGAAGATCAATAACAAAGAAAGTATAAGAGAGCATAAGACTGCTTGGACATGAGGACTTGTAATATGTAATAATATGGTATATTAATAATCAGATGGATGTTAGTCACAAGTTATCATTCATGAAAAATCATTAAATACTTGATGGAGTCGCTGCAATCTGAAAAGCAAGGTATATAGCCGATCAATAATATCATATCTTTAAGTATCAATATTATGTAAGCTAATACAATGCATTTATCCGGATAGACCATGTATTGAACATCACATCTTCCAGATATCGTTTTCGGGATACACAAATTCCAGGTCAGTAGACCTTTGTGCCTCAATGATTGTGAAACTTCTTTTTTAGCACTTTTATTAATGTTTTTTCTTACATTAACTATATCATAGAGGCAAAAATATGAAGATGTACAGGGACCTATACCCAAGTATAGAAACTGTGTAAGCTAACAGAATGCATTAACCCAACAGACAACTTTAACACATTTCAGATCTATCAGAATTAGATGCCTCAATTACCACAATCAACTTTTGCAGCAGCTTTACTAGTACATTTCTTCCATTTAGCATACATGCAGGCCAGGTTTCGAAGATTTACAGAGACAGGATGCTGATAAAGTATAAAAACTATGGTTCTGTAGTACTTAAGAAATTGGACATGTAAGTGGATATATCTTTGATGGAATTGCTGCTAGCCAGAGCAGCACCAGCGATTCCCATCCTATCCCATTATAAGATCGTAAGTTGTCTATATCCTTTCTGGTTTCTTTCAGCTATTTTGAAAACAAGGAGAAAATCCGGACCAAATAGTCTCTACATGAATAAAAAGTTTTCATTTGCAATATTTTGTGTATAGATGAAGCACACAACTTAATAGTTCTAAATGCATTGATCAATCTTTATCACCAAATAACTATACTTTTTTTATATTATTAACAAACCATAAAGAGACAAGATTTTCTCTTTCTTTTTCTTTTTTTTTCTTTTTTTTTTTTTGAATCAGCCTTTTGCCCTCTTTTGAAAAGCCAGCAGAAATAGGCAACCCAAGGTCTCCAAGGGGTTAGGGGTTGGAGTTGGGAGTAATGGAAAATACAGAGCTCTCATGACAAAAATGCAGAAGCTATACAAAACCGAGAAACTCAAACTTTTCCCAGCTCACTTATATGGATCATATTTTATATAAACTACGCCAATCAAAGAATAAGAACAAGACATAGGATAAATAACTACTAATATTATAGTACCTGGTCTCTCCAATGAGATATTGAAGCTTTCAGAACCGAAACAAACCTCCCAGAATCCATTCCCTCATTCAATTCAACAATAACACCACCATAATCATCATTTACACCACCAAATAATTTCACTTGCTGCAGTTCCTTGTCCTCAACGATATGTGAAGATGGAGATGAATTCAAATTCACAGACATTGAACCAAAAATGGGTTTATTCACTAATCTGCTTGTAAATCTAATTTGATGATTCCTAATGCCTGAAAAGTCAAAATTGTTCAATACCCATTAGAATATATACAAAATATTATGCAAAGATACCATGGTTATTTAATTTGAGATTAGAAAAAAAACATATTAAAACAGATGAGATCTTTGGATATGAATTATTCTGATTTTTTTTTAAATTTACCTAATGAAAGTGTTGGGAAGTGAGAAGAGAGAGATTTGGTTGATAGTGCAAGGAAACAGAGAAGCGAATTGGAAGGCTTGGAGAGACATCTAAACATTTTTACGTTTTACTTTAATTTTATTTGGGTAATTTGGATGGACATGGCTCTATATTTGTAAGGATCCCATTGTGTAGGTTATTGTAAGGGTTTTATTTCATTTGAACCGCTAAAAACTCCATTAAATCAAAATCTATAAGATTTTGAATCAAAGTGTTTTTCAAATTTTATAAAGTTTCGAGTTAGGTTTGAGAATTAAAAAAAAAACCTAATAAAAACCCTAAATCTAATTAAAAATAATTATATATATAATATTAATAATTTAATATTAATTATAAATAATTATAATAATTAACAAAAGATAACTTATTTCCTTTCTATCTTATTTTTCTAAAAAAACCCTAATCCCATCTCTTTCTCTCTCTTACAATTTCACACTCTTACATTCTTTGTGAATCTCTTCTCTTGCGTTTGTTCTCTCTTTTAATCAATCGATCACATTCCTCAATCCCCATCCATCTCCTTTTCATTAATTGTACATTAATTTAAAGTAAAAAGAAATTAGTTTAGTTTTAAATAACCATACATCACTTGTTTTATTATTCAAAATAGACCATACACCATTTTCTTTATTTTCTTGTATACACCTGTAGATCAATTTTTTTTAGTATTAACGGGTCGAGTTGAGTTTTTAATGGCTTTTACAAAACTCCATAAGAACAAGTTTTGAAAAGAAAGAAAAAACTTTCTAGAGTACCCTATAGGGTTTTAGGAAGCTTTATAAGATAACAAGCTGGGTTCAAGTTTTACAAAACCCATTTTGAACCCGCCTCCGTAGCATCCTTAATATTTGTTTGCCGCTTGTAAGTGAGTAGTTAGGTATTTTAAGTCTAAACAAATTGTCCATCATGAGTTAAACCGTATTGAACACGTTCAACAATTTATAACTGTATATTTATAAATCTTGTCCATATAAATATTTTTGGTGTCATAGCATGTAAGACATCTATCTTATAGTAGAATAGTAAATTGATACCAATGAATCTTGTTGATTGTAAGGAAATTGATTGGGTATGATAATATAGATTGGGCTGGAATGCTTCAGGGAAGGGATGATGGATCTTAAGATTGTGTAGACTTCTTACTTCTTGGTTCTTATAAAAAAGCCCCCTATAGGTTTGCTCATAAGGGCCCTTGATGCTCAAGTTAGTAAGGAAAGAAGAAAGAAGGGAAATAGAGAGGTGTTGAACACTCTCAACCTAAAGGAGAGGTTGTTTGGATAATATTGAGTTCTAGTTAAGATTGATTGGTTCAGAGTTTTAGGAGTTCGAATATGAATCCCTTTACTTATTGACTCTTTGTACTATATAGTGTAAGGAGCTCATCTATTAGAGGCACGTGTCAATTTAGGGTTCATCCATACTTATTGTTGGTAGAGGACATATGCTGAAGGGGCTGATAAGGTGGTTGTAGGTGTTGGTTGGCTATGACCATTGTAGGACCCCTATTTGTTAGTTGTTGATTTAGGGTATTCTAGAAGGTAACTCAAAAAGGTTATAAACTCACAAAGGGTTTTAGAGTATTAATTTGAGGAGTTTCCATAAGTTTAGAATTTAAAAATATAAGACAATATTAAAAATATAGCTAAATTAGTGGGAATTTACTACATATTATATAATTATCAATAACACAAGATGAGTATTTATTCGAGGAGTTTCCATAAGTTTAGAATTTAAAAATATAAGACAATATTAAAAATATAGCTAAATTAGTGGGAATTTACTACATATTATATAATTATCAATAACACAAGAAGTATGTTCTAAAAATTAACGAATACTTACAGATAAATTATAAGAGTAATATAATTGATATTGTATATAAAATAATATATAAATGACATGTATATACATAAGGTATAATTATTATATCAATATATACACCCGTAATTATAGAAAATAATCGAACTTAGGTAAAATTTACTAAATAAATCAATAAAAAGTTGGAGAAATTATAAAAAGAGTCTTAGACAACCTAAGGAACATGTTGGAGGCATGATAAGAACTTGGAAGTGCATAAGGATGGGAGAAATTAATTTATGGACACCTAAACTACACCTTTCCACATATTCTTAAGGTTGAAAAATCAAAAGCAAATCAGAGTGGGCTATAGAAAGTTGTAACTAGCTCTCTAGACAAGCTTAGGCATTTGGAAGTTTAAGAAAAATTTATGAAGTGAAAAATATAGAAAGAGAGTGAATAATCAAAATTTGGAAAGATTGGTGTACAAATAGGGGGTTTTGTATGTTCCTATAGAAAGCGATCAATTGGAAGTGAAATAAGGTGGTGGCTTGAAGGAATAGTCGGTGATGGTTGTTGTCGACAAACTTGCTCCTTTCCATGGTGACCGGAGCTTTGATAATTGGTGAGTTGCCACTTTCTTCGTTTTTATTAAAATTTTGGGAAAAATAGTAAATGAATATAAAAATATTTTGAAATTTGGTTTTCCCTAATATTTTTGTATGAAGAATTCAAATCTTCAATTAGATTTTCAAAATTTTGAGTCTAGATATAAGATCGTTAAGAAAAACATCATGAGCACTAATTTTTGATTGGGTTTTTGAAAAACTAATTCATATAGTGTCGACATGAAATTTTATGGATATACTCATAAGATGTTTTATTTTAATGTTATGTGGTAGGGTTACGAAAATTGAATCATTCAATTTTAGGGAATATTGTAATTTTGCATAAACAATGCGTTAGATAGGGTATTTTACTAAATGAGCTTGATAAATTTTTCTAAAACTATAGTACACCCTAAATTTCCCTACGTGTAGTGGCTAAAGCGATTTAATATGAGATTAAGAATGATGACTTTGGTGAAAATGGATAGTTGTTGGTTTAGGGTTAATTCTTCAAATTTTGTGTAATTGTAGATAATATAGGGAGAATAGGAATAAATGGTTATAATACTTAGTTGATGATTACTATATATGTAAGGTTTGGACTTCTGGAAATGTAGGGTAAGTGGAGTGTATGCGAAGTAATTAGATGTACTAGTAGCAGTAAGGTTAGAGATTATATTAGAAAGTAAGTCAGAATGTAACCTGGATGAATATGTGGAATATACTAGGAAAATTAGATCTATACTTGAAAGTGACTTATATTTGGACCATACCCTATTTTTAGAGATAAAATGTAAATCAGAAACTTCCTAAATGAGAATTTACTTTAAGACTGTGGGTTAGAAACTCCATCAGAGATTGGATCAAATTATAGTCTAGTATTGAATATCTTCAATCATACCAAGAGTTTGACAGTAGGTTAACTAGTGATTTGTATATGCGTTTTGCACCTTTATCTAAGTTAAAACATACATCAAAATCCTCTCGGACAAAAACCTATACCACAATGTAAGGTCAGAAACTCAATCATAAAATAGTTTAATGGGAGAAGCTAAATATAAGAGCGACCAAATGTTTGAAGATGGTTAGGATTGAATATTGGATCATTTGGAGTTGAAGGTTAGATTAAAAAATCGCTTGCTTACAACTTCTAAGAATTTACCAGATATAGAACCTAGGTCAGAAACTCGTTGGGCAACAATCTAAGACTATCTTTATTCCTAAGGAACTCGTTTCGTATCTATAGATGCCATATCAATATTTTAAAAAACTTTATTCTAAAGAAACTTACCACTTCATCTTTAAAATCCTTTAAAAAATTCCTTAACTTTTTTTTAAACATTCTCATAGGACCCAATATCATATCTCTACCTATCAAAAAATTAAAAAAATAATAAGGTAGGGGACTCCCTTATTAAAGGAATGTCCCCTTTTGAAGGGGTCAAGTATATTCCATAAGGAATGGGCAACATTCTTACACATCAAGCAAGAGACCAAGGATAAAGCTAACCTAAGCTAAAGTACTAGGTCAAAACCTTAGCTAGAACTTATACTACTTAACTAATACTTAATAAAGTTTTAGAAAACTCATTTAACTCAATTGAGGAACACACTTAAATGTTAAAATGAGCTCATATATATTGTATACTAGATGGGAACAAAGTGGTTATCGTAAATTTTAGGGGTAATAAAGGAAGACGAGAGTGATATACAAGAAGAATGAGCATCAATGTCTAGGTAAATAGGATCAATGCCTTATAGCATTTTAGAGTACTTTAAAGTACTTTGAGGCTTTGATATGTTTCAACTTGTGATTATATTGTAGTTGTTTGTGCGCGTGCTATGTATATGTTCGAATATTGTTTTGTTGCTATTGTAGGAGTTAAGCTCCATGCTGTGATCATTCTGTGTATTTTGTTTTACTTGGATTGTTTAAATTGGTTGATCTTCCTAAAAATTGAATTAACTCAAAGTCGATCTAACTCCTAACTTGACATGCATTACAATGCATTAGGGATAATGATTAGAATTCTCGAGCCAAATTGTCAAGTTTAAGGGTTACGAAACACAGATTTATGTAGTATTTTTTTTATTAACCCTAAACTCCCTATGATCCATGCATATCGATTAAATCAAGAAGGTATTGCAAATTTACCTTATCTTAATCCTTTCAAATTTTACAAATTTACGGATCTACAAATGCTACAAGATGCAAACACCTTCCATCGGTACCCACACATGAACGAACTTATCAAAATAGACTGGAGTGTGCTAGCACTCTTAAGCGAATCTATATTCTTACCATACAGGAGTAGACTCATAATCTCTCATGTTTTTCTCTCTCTATTTTCATCTACTGACTTTCTCTATAGTTCTAATATCAACGATAAGTATTAGCGTAACCTTAATAGAGAGCCACCTTTATCTATATATAAAGGGGCGATAATATCTTTTTAAAGATATTAAGAGATATATTATAAGATGTTAAAGATAATATCTAAAATATTATATTATTATTTATTATTTTTTCAAAAAAATAATTAATGTCATTCGTATTCTTAAACTATTTAGGAATAATAAATATTCCAATAATTCTCTTTTCTCATATCTCATTTAATTCATTCTTTGTGTGCAACCTTATAGGTTCACTAAATGTTTGCAATAGGCTTAAAACTCCTTTTGGACCTATAAGACATAAGTGGCGTTTGGCAAGACGTTATGCCTACTCAAATTAAGCAAAGGTTGGTGATCCAACTTTACTTACTAAACTGTCAATTATTAGGTCCCTTTGTCACAAGATATTTAATGATTAAACATAAGGTATAGATTAAGACACTCTTACATTGTTCAATCACTCGTTTCTTGAATCCAAAGTCCAATTGACTTAAAAAAAAGGACATTGATAACTCCTTATCAATTCATTTGAGTACAGCTATACATTTTCTCAGTCTTACTCTTCAAGGGACCCAAATGATATCTTTCTTGAATTAATGAGATGGACAAATTCCTTTATGAACACTCACATTCCTCCATATAGTTTACTTCATATCTAATCATAGTCTTATAACCATCTGATTAAAAAAAAATGATAATAAATTGAATCAAAACATGGAAGTTACTATATATGAATCCACAGTGTCATTAGGTCAAAGGATTAAAATGACACTGTAGCAAGTAGTACTTATTAAATTGATCCATGTAGTACTTTCACAGTAGATCAATCTAATATAATGTACTCCTTATCTATGTGCCGAATTGATAGCTCATATCCATAATTAGTAAAACATGATTATCATTCAGCCAACATACTAGTCTTAATTCATTATTGTTCCATATAATGAGTGATTAGGGATAATTTAGAGTAATGTTCTCATCACTTGATGGTTTTACTATTAAAGTCACGCACTTTAATCACATAAGGTAGAACAATTATTCAAGGAATTCTTTTACCATGATAAAATGCTGATGATAATGTGATAAATAAAATAACTCATATAATAAAGAAAAGTAAATAATGAAATTACATAAAATCCATATGGCCTTAGGCACATCACTAGTAATCTCTCGCTTGCACTAGGCCTATTCAAACATAAATCTAATGCTTAATGCTCTAGTATGACTATCATGCTTAGACTGAGGGACTAACTTAATCAGTAGATCTGTAATGTTGTCAATCTATTGATACTTTGCATATTTTACCATCTTCTCTATCAACGATCTCTCGAATGAGATGATCATGCTTGAGTATGTGTTTGGATTGTTAGTATGATCTAGGTTCCTTAACTTGTGCAATGGCTCCATTGTTATCACAATATAGGTTCATTAAATCCTTGATGCTAGGAACAACTCTCAAGCTACTTATAGACTTCTTTATCCAAACAGCTTCTTTAGTCACATCCAATGTTGTTATATACTCAACCTTTGTAGTAGAATCAGCAACTGTCCTTGTTTAGATCTCTTCCAGCTTACAACACCTCCATTAAAACAAAACACATAACCAGATTACGATGGAAATCGTCTGTATCAAATTGGAAACTAGCATCTATGTAACCATTTACAATAAGGTTACTTTCCTGTTCTCCATATGTTAAGACTACATCCTTAGTTCTTCTTAAGTACTTCATAATGTTCTTGACTACAATCCAGTAACTTTCACTTGGATCAGAGTGGTACTTACTGGTAATGCTCAAAGCATAAGCATCATTTGGTCGAGTACATAACATGGCATACATGAAGGAACCAATAGTTAAGGCATATGGAATCCTACTCATGCACTCCTGTTCTTCCTTAGAAATAAGAAATTAAGTCTCACTCAACTTAATTCCATGTGACATTGGCAAGAATTCTCTCTTGAAATTCTCCATACTCAACCTTTTTAGTACCTTGTTAATGTATGTACTTTGACTTAAGCTAATAAGTCTTCTAAAACTATCCTTATAGATCTTGATGCCTAAGATATAAGCAGCTTTGCCTAAGTCCTTCATTGAGAAACAATTTCCTATCCATGTTTTGATATTTTTTAAGGTAAGACTCATTTTCAATGAGTAATATGTCGCTTATATAGAGCATAAGAAGACTATTGCGCTTCCTGATAGCACATAGGCTCATCTTGATCTATAAGCATCACATCATGATTGTTAGTAATGAGAAATCCATATCTCTTAGGCTTGTAAAGAATCTTACTAGACTTGCATGGGCCTTGAGTTAGTGGTTTGGGTTCAACAACTATTTGTTAATTTAATTGAACATCCATCATCGATTCTCTTCTAACTTGTAGTTCCCGAACTCTTCGAGTTGTATTCTACTCTTACTGGTTCTTTTGGAAAGGAATTCTCTTTCTAAGAAGTGACCATAACGAGCAACAAACACTTTGCTCTTTGATGGATTATAAAAGTAGTATCCTTTTGTTTCTTTAAGATACCTCATAAAGAAGGACTTATTAGATCTGGGTGCTAATTTCTCAAACATTTGATACTTCACATAAAAGTCATAGCCCCACAGCTTTAGAAAAGGTAAATTGGGAGGTTTCCCATTCCACAACTTGTATGGTGTCTTTTGAATTGCTTTTGATGGAACTCTATTCAATGTGAATGCAGTAGTTTCTAAAGCATTACCTCGGAAGGATATTAGAAGATCTATTTGACTCATCATTGATTAAACCATATCTAATAAAGTTCGATTTCTCCTTTCAAAAACACCATTCCATTGTGGTGTTCCTAGAGGAGTTAATTATAAAACTATCCCTTAATCCTTAAGATGGTCAGAAAATTCTTGGCTTAAATATTCACCACCTCTATCTGATCGAAGTATCTTAATATTTTTGCGAAGCTCGTTTTGCATTTCATTCTTAAATGTTTTGAACATTTTAAATGATTCAGATTTATGTCTCATTAGGTATACATATCCATACCTACTAAAATCATCAATAAATGTAATGGCGTATAAATAACCTCCTCTAGTAGGTGAACTTAATGGTCTACATACATTGGTATGTATTAGGGCCAATAAATCTATAACTCTTTCACTTTGTCCTATGAAAGGAGCCTTAATCATCTTAACAATAGAATGAGATTCGCATGACTTAAAATCAAATGAATTCAGAAGCCCATCTTAATGAAGCTTTGATATGTGCTTCTCATTTAAATGGCCTAAGTGACAATGCCAGAAATAGGTTGGATTTAAGTCATTAGATTTGAACCTTTTAGTATTAATGTTATAAATGGACTTATGGTTAGGTTTATTAGAGTTTAGAACATAGAGACTATTCAATAAATAAGCAAACTCATAATAAATGTCTCCATGATAGATGTAGATGGTATTATTCTTAATAATAAACTTAAAACCATCCTTATTTAAACAAGAAATAGAAATAGTATTGCTACTCATAGCAAACATAACTTAAAACTAAAATAAGTCCACTAGGTAAAGCTAATTCAAAAATTCCTAAAGCTAATGCAACAACACTTCACCTTTAGCCAATTTTCTACTTTCCTTGAGACCTTGTACATTTGCACAAATGTGAGTTCCACATTTGGTATGTAATATTGATGATATAGAAGTAGATAAATTAACTTGTATAACATAAAAACCTAAGTTGGTAGTCTTATGACTCTTCCTCTTCTTTAGATCCTTCAAATGTAGCGTGTAATTTCTCTTCCAATGACCAGGTTCATTGCAGAAAAAGCAAACTCCTTGCTTAGGCGGTTTAACCTTGGATTAGGGCTTAGGCCCCTTAGCTTTGGTCTCACCTTTTACTTTACCTTTGCCTTTGTCATTGCCCTTCCTCTTTTAGCCCTTTCCCTTTTGAACCATCAAAACATCACCAGTTGCCTTAATATTTTATTTAGCATTCTTGATCATCCCATGCAACTTTAGTATAGTCTTGTCCATTTGGTGCATATTGTAATTCATCACAAACTGGTCATAGCTAGGAGGTAAATAGGCAAGGGTTTATAAGCTCGATAACTAAAAGCTTGGAATCGGTACGTAAAGTTTCCAGTGATCGGACAAAATTGTCCGATCGAGCCTCAATTATATGATGAAATTAGGAATATTAGTAAAAGTGACTTTGTAAGTTCGAATTTAGGAAAATAAATAACAAAATAATTAAATATCATAATATTGAATTATAGGCATATTACTTGTTATTTATTGAAAATGTATAAAATGAGTTATGATAACTAATAAATCAATAGAAATAAATCATGTGCATACTAAAAATCATAAAATAATATAAATAATATTTAGGCGTACTTACTTATACTCTATATGATTTTACTTATAGGTAAAAATATCCAAAATGTTAGGTTAGTTAGGAATGAAAAATTAGCTTTATAAATACCCCAAACTTCAACTGTAACTCATTTGGTTAGTTAGGAATTAGAGAAAATTAGAGATAAAGTAGAAAAAGAGAGTTAGGGATTTTTACAAAAAAAAAAATAGCAAAATTAGTGTGCAATTAGGGTTTAAAGAGAGAACCCATGACCGATAGTTACTTGGAAATGAATGGCCACCACCACCACACCGTACTCTCATCACCCCTTGCTGCCAACACACTTGGAGCCACCATTAGTGGCTGGAAGTTGATCAAACAGGTGAGTCCAATCTTTAATTCGATTTTGTTTAATTTTGCAAAAATATTAAATGTGTTTAAAAAATTATGAAATTTTGTATTCTAAGGTTTTTATGTATGTAGATTTAGGGAAAAATATTAGTTTAATGAATTTATATTTGGAAATATACAATATTTAAGAATTCCTACAAACTTGAGCTTATTTCAATTTAGAAATAAATAGCCTTAATAGTATAGTTTTAAGCTTAAAATTTTTGTATAGGCTATTTAAAGGATTTAGAACAATGCTATGAAGATATTTTTTAGAAATGAATTTTCAAAATTTTTAGGCCTTAAAATGATGTATAAAATGGTTGATTTGGGCTAATCTAGTAATTAAATGGATAATTACTAATTTAGTATATAATTAGGTGTTTTAAGATAATATCTGATGTAGAATGATAATTACAGTATTTATAGTGTTAGATGTAATTATTATGTATATTATATAGTAAATATGTATAAATTGATAATATGTAAAATTGGATTTGTAATAAATACAAAATATTTGGTTAAAATTGATATTATAATAATAATAGTAATATATAATATATTTGACAAGAAACTTAAATTTAGTGGATTATATGAAAAATATAAATTTTTCTTACATCAGAAGCAAATTCTGTAGTTAAATTAAGATTAGGGTATACCGTACGAATTAAAATGCTAGTTAGGGCCAAAAGTGATAGTTATGGTACTCGAGTATAATGTGATTAATTTTATATTATAATTCTGAATGCATTCTTAGGATTTATATATAACACTCATAGTTAAAAATTGAATTAGAACCAAAATAAAAAACGAATTTGAAACCGATTCCAAAACTAACCTAGAATGGATCAATAATAAATAGTATATATATTTAGAAAATTGAGTCAAATCATAACTTAAAGCCTATATGTTATAAATATATAAATACTAAAAGAGTTATTATATCTGTGATAAGTCGAGTGAACGAATTGACTATTTTAGGTAAGTTGGGTTAAATACATCGTTGTATTCAGTACTATATTGAAGTACTTGGAGGCTTAAAATTGCATGTGATTGTGCTCATAGGTAGTTATATGTGCATGTGCTTATGTATCTTTGATTATTTGTTGAAAATTGATGTTGTTTGATCACCCTAAACCGAACTTAATTATAAATGACCTAAATACCTTAATTAGACATGCATTACAATCCTTTAAGGATAGTTAGGATTCTCTAACTAAATACTAATATCTTCGAAAAAGATAGCGCTGTATCGCATAATGGTTTTTTCTTCATCCTTAGTCGAACTAAGTAATAGGAGATGAGGTTACGGTAAAGATGAAGGTAATGATTTGAAGGATAGTTATGAGGGGAGCGGTGTCTTTATTACACAAACCTAGGTTTGGTTGTAAGTTATTGCATAAACATTAAAACTCCTTAACCTAGATTGAAGCGGGTGAAATCACTCTGATTTCACAACGGACCAAATCAGTTTATGTGATGGTATTTACGTGTTGCATTACATATAATTAACTGTTTGAAAACCCTGTTTGTGTTTGTTATGTATTCTTAAGTCTCCATCTTGACTTACTAATTTGTTGGTTGCTTATACTGTTATAGATTTTCTTGTAGCTTTTGGTTGAGATGCTGTGATATAATTATCCTAAGGTTAGTTTCTTTTTGAAGTGACTTGGGGGAGTAAGAATCAATTGGTTGAAGAATCGAGTCCTTTAGTGTTTTATTATTAGTACTCTTAGGTTTATATACTTGTCTTATAATGCTTTACTTATCAAATTGTTAAGTATTATAATTTAGTTTTGATGATAACAAAATATGTGATAAGTTATCACTAATATATTTATGAAGTGTATAGATATATCATGATATAACATTGATTAATTCTAAAAGAAACCACAATGGAAAAAATGTTAAAGTGTGTTTAACAAAAACATCATTGTATGTTTGGAAATATGTTCAGTATGTTAGAATGTATATTAGCAAAATATCACTATGTACATTTGGAAATATGTTCAGTATGTCAAATTGTATATCAGCAAGCATCAAAACATCAGAATGTATATTAGAGTGTATATTAGCAAACATCAGAACATTAGTCAGAATGAATATTAGCAAACATTAGAACAATACTGATTGTGTACAGTATCGGTATCAGCAGTTGTTCCTATGCTATTTTCTAAATATTTTGAATAAATTAAGTTGGAAAAATATGTAAAAGGCCTAGCTTCACTTTATTGGGCATATTTGGGTAATGTGCTTAATTTCATTTCACTAAGATGGTTAAGTCCATAGGGATTTTAAGTCGGATTAGTTTCAATTTTATAGAATGGTTGAGCAATATATTCAAATAAATTTTCAAACGTATCAGGAAGCTATGTTGAACAAGTTTTTGCTAGAATTTTACAAGGTTTAGTGCATTTCTTTTAGCTCGTTGTTGATAAAATTCTCAAGGATTATAAGGTAGCATGTAAAGGATAAGGCTATATATTTTGGATATATTTGTCCAGATTTTTAGTAGTTTTTCTAATTCAAAAATTCAAATAAAGATATTGAAGAAGGGAATAGATTTATTCACAGTAAATATTAGATAAGCTATGATCAAGTGTTGGACTATTCTTGAAGAGCAAGATATATGAAGATTTGACCATATCTTTTCATGTTTATCCATAATATTTGAAGTGTGATTTTCGAATTTCCACGAAGTCAATAGAGGATTAAAACATATTATCATGTGCAACAACTATCAAATGACTTAAACTCAGCAAAAAAACAAATCGGGATTAGCTTGATTCAAGTTTTCAAAAATTCAAACTTTTGGTTCTTACTTTCATGGGATATTTCTTCAACAACAAAACCAATTATGTTTGAATAAAGATATCTTGGAGAAAAATCTAGAACTAGCCATTTCTAGCCATTACATGAAATTTTATTTACTTTAGAGACGATGTTGATCAAAGAAGAACTACACGCTCAATATCAGAACTGAATTTTAAAACTTCTCTTGAGCAAATTATCAGAAACTGAGTGAAAACGATTTTGTGATTTCATTGTTGTTGCATTTGTGTGAAAGTTGTAAAGAGCTTTTTTATTGTATTATTTCAATTTCGTTGTAAACATTATTAGAATTGTATTTGATATGAGAGGATTAAGGAGTTTTCTGAGTCCTATGTATAGCTTAGGAAGAAGCAGGTGAGATAAGACAGAAAAGCTACTATATATCCTTATAATTTTTCATTGATATTTGTTTATTGAAAAGTTTAGACTAGTGAAATGACATTGGTGAGGAAGATCGGGTCCCTAGCAATGGAGCTGAAAGACAGCAGTAGGCAAAAGGCTGAAGCTTTATAAATTGATTGCCTAATCTTCTTTCTCTTTACTCTATTCAATTTCTAATTTTTATTTGTGTTGCACAATCAATTTTTAACTGTTATCACAACATTTAAGCTATTAAGAGGAGTTTTGTTTTTAAATTGAAAGTTTTAGTCTTTACAAAAGATATCAATTCATCCCCCTATTGATATCTTATTAGGACCAACACAAATTAATATGGTATGTAAATATTTCTTAGGATTGTAAGACAATATAAGTATCTTTATGTAAATACAACTTAAAGTTTTTAGTTATATTTATAAATTTTGTCTATAATTATGAATGAGTTGTTTACTTCAAAGCAATTAGTTGCGAATGCCTTATGTAAATCATATGTATGATAGGGACTATGGGGTTAGTTATTATCATAGGTTGATTCACATGGCGAGACTGTTGTAACTTCACTATTTTGAGGTGTAACAATTCTCAATTGTTATCAAAGTATAGTTTTAATGAACTTGCTTTAAAGTGTCATAATTTAAAAGAAATAGATATTATAGGAACATAGTGACAGTTGGTAGCATTAAGTGGGTAGTAAAAGATTGTATTGAGCATTCTAAAATAAAAGTAAGTATAATATTTATTGTATTGAATGTTAATTGATCCTAAGTTTAATTACCGGCTCAAAGGGGAAAGTTGACACTTAGTTGGGTACGTTTTGGTTGGAATAGTGAAGAGTCCCCCATTGATTATAGGGTTAAGATGCAATGGTTGTTATTAAAGCTGGCTGATTAGAATATATTTAAGATCGTTGATGATATCATTAATAAATTTTATGATGAAATGTGTTCTAGCTAGCAAGATCAATAGGCGTAGATGGAGATGAGTTTAAGGCCCCAATATAATAGATATACTACTATAGTAGCCTTTGAGTAGAGGTGGTTGGCGAGATAAGCAATTATATCTTTGATGATGCCTTTGAGATACTTTTCGGCTAGGTTAGAAGAGGAAAGACCTTATGCAGCTAGCATCACCCATATTCCTATTGAAGTCCCACATATTCCTAGACGTTATCCATTAGGGATTATTGATTAGTTTTCCTATTTTCTAGAACCAATCAAAGTAAGAATAGTGGTACCCATGGAACCAAATGAACTTAATCCAAATCCAATGATGCTAGGACTACTATAGGAAAATCCACCACCCATAGAACCACAAGAGGCAATACATTCAGATATAAAGAGTAATCATTAAGAAAATAGGGCTAATATTGAGGAGGATCTAAAGGAAGAGGATACTGAAGACGAAGAACCTAAGGAGGAAGAGCCTAAAGAGGAGGAACAAGAGATGGAAAGTGACAATGAATCTAGTGTAGATATGCATGCTATAGTCATGCAAGCCATAGTTTTTGCTGAGATAGTTGGGATAGAAAATGAACTAGGAGGATAGGTAGAAGTAGAACTTGTACAAAATGAAGGGATAGGAAATGGATGTACAATTGAGTTGGAGGATGATGAGTTGATTGTGATTCTTAATGACCTAAAAGTAATATCAATAAGTTCTAAATCTGCAAGTGATGAAGAAGAAAACATAATGGGTGGACATATGGAGTAGGTTCCCTTTGATCAGGTAGTTGCCATAGATAGCTCCGATGAGGATTAGATATAGTTGTCTGACTTATTTAGTTAGATCCTTAGGTATCATTTAGTAGTAATTTTGGCTAAAATTGATGTATCTTTGATCTTTTAATGTATGTTTGATTTTTTGATGTATTTTGTAGATTCTAGATCAAGTTTGGATGTTGAAATCGAGTCTAATGTAACCAAGTCCGATGTAATCAAGTTTAATGTAATCTTTTGCGTTGTACAATTGTAAACATTGAGTCTGTACTAGCTAATGTAAATAGTGATGTAATTGAGTTGTAAATCCTATGTATGTACTTAAAGGACTATTGAGTTGTACCATTTTGTTCTTGAAGTTGTAATCAACTATAATGATGTAAAGTAAGAATCAAATTAATAGTGAAAGTTATGTCTATTATGTATATTGATTCAAATGATATTCTTATCACTATTTTACATAAGTACAAATTATAGGAATTTGGTAATTTCTGTAAAGTTTATAAAACTAAGGAATTGGATGACTTATAAATAGCTATGTATGCAGGTTTATAGGTTATAAATACTAAGCGAGTATGGTGGAAGCTGGAGAAGGGACTTGTAATGGAAGGACCGATGGAAATCAAAACCATCCATTGCGAGTACCATTACTCTCAAGGGAACAATATAGACAGGATATATGCCCACCACCACAAGAGGGTATACTAATTGGGCAATTACTTGCCGTGAGTCCCATAATTTCATGTAATTATTCCTAATTAGTACTTTAGGGCATACATAAAAGTTAACTGAATTAGATAATACTTCATGTATGGATCCTAAGAGTTAGACAAGGATACATGGTAAGTCCAAATTTTAGAAATATAATAAAATAATAATATTATAGTTAAAAATAGTTAATTTTACTAAGTTATATTATATTGTAAATTGTTCTCTATAAACGTGTAAATTAAGTAGTAGAAATTAACCGAACTGTAGAGATAAATTATTTAGACATCAAAATTATAAAGTGACATAAAATAACATATAAAAATAGTACTTATACCTCTATTGTAATTATTACATATGGTTATATACTTGAAATAACCTAAACTCCCCGAAAAGGTATAAGATTAACTAAAAATTAATAAGTAAAACTAATAAACAATTATTAAAAGTAACAAGATTAGTGGAAAAATATTTGGCTTGTGTGTAGCATTAATAGGCACAAGTGTTGATTGAAGATCTTTATGCTTGGACATATAATAGGTAACTTTGGGAAGAGATAAATAGGCTTAGGAGAGAGAAAAAGTACTTCTATTAGGAAAATACTCTTCGTAAAATCTTTGAGGAGTTAGAGTTTTAGGAAAATTATGGAAAGAGGAAGAAAGATTAAAGGAAAATTCTGGAAAAATAGAAATTAAAATTGTGCAAACTAAGTTGATTCAAGGAATGCGAGTCCAGAGAGATGCTGGAAGTGAACCACTACCACCACCACCTAACAGTGGTGGTAGTGCCTGATTGTGTTGACAATAGAGTGGTCAAAGGTAGAGGTCGGATAACCAATTTTCGGTGAGGGAAACTTTCAACCTGGTGTTACTTAATTTTATAAAAATACAAAAGTAATTCAAAAAATTATGAGAAAAATTATTTTGAAGTATTTTTACATATACTTTTCGAGAAAAATATCAGATTGTGAAAATTTTACATAGATATAGGATCTCTTTAAGAAATTGAGCGAAATTGAGCAATTTTCAAAACTAAGTTGGATAACCTTATCGTCATTATTTTGAAACCAAAATTTTTCTGGAACTTCCTTAAGCTACATGTTTAGATCGTATGAAAAGATTTTGGCTAAAAATATTTTCTATAATTTTTAGCCTCTAAATTGGAAAAAAAAATGTTATTTTTAAGAGCTTTTGTGTAAGTAGTTTTGAGGAAATCGACTTGTATATGTTTTAGAGCTCATATGAGCTATGTTTTGTTGTAGGAAATGAACTGGAGATTGGTTGGATTAAATGAAATTTGATGTATGCACAAACCATTGGTTATGGCTTACATGCATTAAAGTGAGGACAGGAGGATTTGGAAGAATGGATGATATGATGATTATGGGTATGAAAAATATGTTGTATGATCATGTTTTGTCATGCTTGTAAACTGGAATATGATGTTGCAGCGAGTCGTTGGAAGTAATACATAAATTGATCTTGTTTAGAGAGTTCTTCAAATGGTTGAACTAGTAGAAGTGTGATTTATTTCCTAGTTCAGATACTTAACCAAAAGATTGGTTAGTGCAAGAATCTGGATTATAATCATATTAGAGTCTTGATTAGGATAGTATTTGGTAAAATAAACATGGTTGAAATAACTTCAGAAACTTGTCTACAAGGTTGGTAGATATAAGGACCTTAACTCTATGTAGGAGCTTCGCTTAAGGAGTTGTTTGGTAAAAGAAGGGTGATTGTATTGAGTTTTGAGACTTGATTAGAATGTTGGTTGATTTAAAAAGCTTAGAAAAAATTATTTTAGAAATAGCTTTAGAGGGCTGGTCTATAAAGAGAAGGACTTAATCTTTAGTTTAGAAAGTTGATCAAAAAGTGGGATAGTAAGAGGGGTTTAACTATACCCCATCATAAGCCTATTTGGGAAATATTTGGTAATGGAAATGTTACTCGAAATGACTTCAAGACTTGATTGAAGGTTTGGTTAAGGTGAAATACTTAGTGGAAATAACTTCTAAGTCTTGTTTAGAGGGTTGATTGGAGTAAAGGTATAACTGAGATAATTTCAAAGACTTGGTTAGAAGGTTTTGAGATTAAGACTTGGCATTAGGCTAGTTTTTAGAACCTTATTCAAAGACTTCAGCAGCAAGTTGGAACTTAATATAAAGCTTATACCATTCGCTAGAGATAAGTCATAACTCTACTTAAATCATTAAAATGAACTCATCTAACTTTATATTTAATAAAACTAAAATGATTATATTGATTATTTTAGGGAAAATAATGAAAGCAGACAAGATCAACTATCAGGACCATCAAGTGTCATAAGTCTAGGTAAGTGGGATTAGTACTTTATCGTACTTTAAAGTGTTATTAAGAATACTTGGAGGCCTTAGTATGTGTCTTACTTGTGAGTGTAAGCTAGAAACTTATGTGGATGAGTGCTCGAATATTGCATTGCTATTGTAAAGTGTTGGATTTTATGTATATTGGTTAAGTAATGCTATCGCTCAATTGTATGGTGTGAAATTGCTTGACCATCCCAAAAGCAATCTAACACAAACTCGACTTAACTTCAAATTGAACATGCATTGCAACCTATTAGGGGAAAATGACTAGGAAGTTTAGGCTAAATATGAACCCTTCTATGCAGATAGCAAAAATGGTTCTTTTCTTACCCTTAGTTGAACTAAGTGATAGGAGAGGAGGTTGCGGCAAGGTTGGGGACAATAGTTAAAAGGTAATCTTGGGTGGAGCATATTTCTCCATTACATAAGCCTTAGTTTGGTGACCAATTCGTGAAGTATGTGGTGTGAAGTTCCTCAAAACTTAGATTAGAGCCAGTGCAATTTCTTTGATCTCATGACTACCGGTTAACATCGTATGATGACATTTGCTTGAATATGCATAGCATTTAACTAACCTTGCTTAAAAATCTTAGTTGCTCTGTGTTAGATATATGCTATTGTCTTCAAACCACATAATGAGTAAGTTATTGCTCATCTCTTTATAGTTGTCTTACAGGTTTCTTAGTAGATATACCAATACTACTACAAGTTCTAAAAGTGTAGAGAACGAGGTCGAGAAGTGAGATTCAAGACCAATTGGCTGGATTCCTATTTGTTTAATAACTTTACTAACCTTTAATAAAACTAATAGGGTCTCTTCAGGTGACCCTTTAGTTTTAAGCTATTATTACTAGTACTATGTTATGTAAACCTATGTTCTTTTACAAAGTTTTATTATGCCATTTTTCTGAAGTTGTTTATAAAACTTGTTTTCTTTTCAAGCTTTAATACCACAAAATATCTTTCAAAAGCTATTTTAGCAAGTTACACCACAGGTTGATACAAAATGGAGAGTGAATTAGATGACTCAAAACTATGGAGTGGTAAAGGCCGGGTGTAAACTATACCTAAGTTAGCAACTAAAGTGGCTAGTTTCTAGTTTAGGATGGTATATACGGTGGGGTTGTTATAACTCCCTAGTTTGGGGCGTGACACTTGCTAGTATGCATATGATCATGAGGTAGTGAGGAATGTTGATTCAGCAACCTATGACCGGTGGTATTATAGGAAATAGAGGGCTACAAGTGGTTGAACAAAGAATGGAATGACCATAAGAGGTAAATAAGCTTCCTGAGTTTATAAAAGCAAATTGTTACTTTAAGGGAGAAATGGATAAGCTAGCTTTAGTTGATGATTGGTTAGCCCAAATTGAATGAAGTTTTAAGGCATTTAGAATACTTGAATCCCAAAAGTTAGCATATGGCAACTTTATATTAAAGTTAGTTGCTTGAGTTTGATGGGACTTAAAAGTGAAACAATTGGGGCATAATATTACTTAGTAGAGGTTTAAAGAGAAATTCAAGAAATAATACTTTCCTCGTAGTATACAAAACAAGATGGTGAGAGATTTGTTTGAACTAAAGAATGGAAATATGAGTGTGACTTAGAATGAAATTGAGTTTAATAGACTGTTGCAATATGTACCTGATTCATATTGAGATAATATTGAATTAAAGAAGGATTTGTTCCTTACTGAGTTCGACCCTACAATGTGTTGTAAGCTAGAAGATTATGGTTTCACTACTTATATTGAAGTAGTGGATAAGGTAAGATAATTGGAGAATAATCATGTAAGGAGGCAAGTAATGTGGAGTCAAAAGATTAACAAGGGTTATCGACCTAGTTCATCATTTAAAAGATCATATCCTAGAGCAATTAATAGTTTTGGACATAAGAGAAGGAAACCAGCAACTTTAGCTAGTAGCTTAGTGCAATTGGTGCTCGGTTTGAGCTTTTATGATAAGGATGGTAAAGTTAAGTGCTAGAAATGCGACATAAATCATTTCTCGATAAACTGTGCTCAAATTAGAGGAAAATGTTTTATATGTAGAGTTCAGACCCATATGCTATGAGTATACCCTAGAATGAAACTCGTGAAGTGTAACAAATGTAATAGAAATGGGCATTTCTCTAGGTATTGTTTACAGTTAAGACAAGCAGCTAAGAGGATTGGAGGTTCTGATAACACGACTGCATTTGCTCATGTCTTTGCCATGGAGGATATGGGAAATGAGGAGGATGAAGATTTTGTGGATTGGATGGAAGGTATTATCATGATGATGCTAAATAGATTATAGGAGTCGAAGAAGAGGATGACGAAGGACTTGTGATAGGTACATGCTTAAACTATTTATTTTTATGATAATTTAAGTGTAAGTTAAATTGAAGTATTTAAATTTTGAGATTTATGAATGCAAATTTAGTTAGTAATCATAGTATTAATATATTTCAAGGAGTGTGCTTATAAATGGACAACCTACTTTTGCATTATTTGAAACTGGTGCATCTTATTCCTTTGCAAGTTAGAAATTTGTGAACAAGAAGGAGATTAGTGTAGTTAAGATTAATACAACTTATAGAGTTAGAACTCCTATTGAGGAGAAGGTAACGAATCGAGAAGTTGTGGACAACGGAAGAATTAAGATTTAGGAGAAGGAGTATCCTATAAGTCTTATAATATTACCTTTATAGGATTATGATATAATAGTGGGAATAGATTGGTTGTCTAAGCATAAAGCGACTGTAGAGTATAGAAGTAAAACCATTACCCTAAATGATGGAGAAATAGTATTTCAAGGAAAGGCTGGTGGAAGCAAATTGAACTTAGTTATAGTAGAGATATGTAATGAATTGTATGAAACAAAAGTAGAAGAGAATGATTGAAAATTTTGTTGGGTGTTTGCCATGGAAGTAAAGAAAGAGGCACCCAAAGTAGTAGACATACTGGTAGTGTGTGAATTTTCGGATGTATTTCTGTAAGATTTACCAATTTTAGCTCCACATCAAGAGTTGGACTTCATTATCAAGTTAATTCTTGTAACTAAGCCTATTTCTAAAGCTCTATATCGGATGTCACCTATGGAACTTCAAGAGCTATTAGATAAAGGATTTATTCATCCAAATGTTTCACAATGGGGAGCACTGGTATTATTTGTGATGAAGAAAGATGGTATTATGAGATTGTGCATAGACTATTGGGAAACAAATAAGATTACCATTAAGAATAGGTATCCGTTACCTCACATTGATAATTTGTTTGATTAGCTACAAGGTACAACTATATTTTCTAGAGTTGACTTGAAATCGGGATATCATTAATTACGAGTTAAGCTGGAGGATGTACCTAAAACAACGTCTAGAACATGATATGGTTATTATGAATTTTTGGTGATACCTTTCTGTTTGACGAATGCCCTAGCTATGTTCATGGATTCGATAAATCGCATACATCAACCATATTTAGATAAATTGGTCATGGTATTTATTGATGATATTTTGATCTATTCAAAAACCAAAGAGGAGCATGTAAAACATTTATGATTAGCATTATAGAAGCTAAGGGAAAATAGGTTGTATACCAAGTTAAGTAAATGTGATTTTTAGTTGGGTAAAATTTCTTTTCTAGGTCACATTGTATTTAGTGAAGGAATTTCTATAGACCTTAGTAAGGTGAAAGCAATAATGGATTGAAAGAAACTAACCACTTTTTCAGAGATGAGGAGTTTTTTAGGTATGGCCGAATACTACTGACAATTTATTAAGGATTTTTTTTAAATTACTAAACCATTGACTCGATTGACCTAGAAAGATGTAAAATTCAAATGGGGTAAGGAATGTGAGTTGAGTTTTTAAGAGTTGAAGAAATGACCGGTTATAGCACTAGTATTAAAATTACCTAATCCATATAAACCTTATAATGTGTATAGTGATGCTTCTTGGAATGGATTGGGTTATGTACTGATGCATGATAGAAAAGTTGTTATATACACATCAAAACAATTGAGGCTACATGAAAGGAATTATTCAACCCATGATTTCGAGTTAGTAACTGTAGTGTTTACTTTAAAAATTTGGAGACATTATCTATATAGACAATGATGTGAAATATATACTAATCACAAGAGTCTGAAGCATGTCTTTACTCAAAAAGAGTTGAACTTAAGACAAAGGTGATGGTTAAAGCTGATTAAGAATTATGATTTGAATATAAATTATTACTCTGGAAAAGCCAATTTGGTGGCAAATGCTTTGAGTCGGAAGAATTATGAATAGGTTACATTACTATTAACTTCCCAACGTGAGTTGGTATGTGAATTTGAAAAGTTGAAAATTGGTTTGATTGGTGAGAGCCTAGTAGTCAAATAATGAATTTGGAACTACAACTTACTTTATTGGAAGAATTAAACAAAAGCAAGAGGAAGATAAAGATTTGATGGAAATGAAAGAGAATTAGAGCAAAGGAAATGGTTTTGATTTCAAAGTGGATGAAAGAGGCATACTGAAATTTAGAGGAAGAATATGTTTGCCATAAGATCTCGATATAAGAAAGGAAATTTTGGATGAAGCACACATTATAGGATATACTATGCACCTAGGAGGCAATAATATGTACCAAGACTTAAAATTGATGTTTTGTTGAAGTGGAATGAAAAGAGATGTGGCATAGTATGTAGCAGAATGCATTACATGCCAACAAGTTAAAATAGAACATTAAAGACCGAGTGGACCATTGCAACCTTTGGAGGTATTGAGAATGAAGTGGGATCATATCACAACGGATTTTATGGTAGCACTGCCTAGGACTGAAGCTGGTTATGACTTAATCTAGATAGTCGTATATAGACTAACAAAGAGAGTACACTTCTTACCTTATCAAATGGGTGATTCAATGGAAAAGATGGCTAGCCTATATATCCAAGAGATAGTAAGGTTACATGGTGTGCTTGAAAGTATTATTTTTTATCAAGATAGTCATTTTGTATCCAAATTTTAGGAGAGTTTACATAGAGCTTTAGGCACAAAGTTATAATTTGGTATAATCTATCATCCGTAAACAGATGGGCAATCTGAGCAAGCAATTCAGACCCTAGAGGATATGTTACAAGCTTATGTATTAGATTTTGGAGGTGATTGGGATAAATATTTGCCATTGATAGAATTTGCTTATAATAATAGTTACCATATGACTATATAGATGGCACCTCATGAAGCATTATATGGGAGAGAGTGTAGATTGCAACTGTACTAGGACCATGAGGAATATGCAATGATTGAACCTAACATGACCAATCAAATGAATGAGAAAGTTAAGATTGTATGATAATGAATAAAGGAAGCCTAGGACCTTTATAAGAGTTGGGCCAATTTGAAGAGAAGGCTATTGGAATTTGAAATTGGAGATCATGTTTATGTCAAGATAAGCCCATTCAAAAGACTTAGACGGTTTGGCACAAAAGGAAAGTTGAGCCTATGATATATTAGTCTATTTGAAGTACTGGAGAAGGTTGGTAATGTATTGGTAATGTATCTTACAGAATAATCGTATCTCTAGGTTTGTCAGGCTACCACGATGTATTCCATGTTAAGAAAGTTTGTTAAGAACTCAAATGCAATCATAGAGATAAAACCAGTAGAATTAAAGAGGAATTTTCAAGTGGTGAAGCAGCCCATAAAGATACTGGATAATTGAGTTCAGAAGTTAAGGAATCAAGATATGGAATATGTAAAGGTACAATGGAACAAAGGTCTAGATTTAGAGATTACTTGGGGGTCGAAAGCAACAGTGATAAAGTAGTACTCATGGCTTTTCTAATTCCAATTTAGTAAAAGTATGTTGATTATCATTTTGGTTAATTAAGTAAAAAGTAGATGTATAGAAGTTTTGAGGACAAAACTTTTTTCGGGTGGGGGGTGGTGGTGGAAATATAAGCCTTATAACTAGAAGTTTGGAATCGATACGTAAAGTTTAGGATGATCGAATAAAGTTATCCGATCAAGCATAAATTATACAAAGAAGTTAGGAATATTAGTAAAAGTAACCCTATAAGTTTGAATTTAAGAAAATAAGTAATAAAATAATTAAATATCATAGTATTGAATTATCACTATATTACACGTTATTTATAAAAAATACATAAAATAAGTTTCGATAATTAACGAATTGATAGAAATAAATCATATGCATACTAAAAATCATAAAATAACATAAATAATATTTAGGAGTACTTATGTACTCCATATTTATTTACGTATAGGTAAAAGTACTAAAAATTTCTTAAAATGCTTGAAATATACTAAATTAATGCTAAATAATTAAAGAAAATTATAAAAAAAATCAAAGAAAAATCGGGAAAAATCAGAAAAAATATGGAAATGTCTAGAATCATGTCACGACATGCTAGGATTAAGATGAAAAAATTAACTAATTAAATTAGGGCAAATAGAAAGTGAAATGGAAGAGGATATTGGCAAATGGCATGCAAAAATTGATAGAAAAAAAAAATATCAAAGTAGCTCTATAAATGCCAAAACTTCAATTGGAACTCATTTGGTCAGTTAGGAATTAGAGAAAATTAGAGAGAAAACAAAAAAAGAGAGTTGGGGATTTTTACAAAAAATAGCAAAATTAGTGTGCAATTAGGGCTTAGAGAGAGAACCTATGACTAACGGTCACTTAGAAACGGATGGCCACCGCCACCACACCCTACCCCTACTACTCCTTGCTGTCGACAAACTTAGAGCCACCACTAATGGTCAGAAGCTGATCAAATGGGTGAGTTCGATCTTTAACCTAATTTTGTTTAATTTTCCAAAAATATTAAATATGTTTACAAAATTATGAAATTTAGTATTCTAAGGTTTTTATGTATATAGATTTAGGGGAAAATATTAGTTTAAGAATTTATATCTAGAAATATAGAATACTTAGGAAATCACGTAAACCCAAGCTTATATCAATTTAGAAACAAATAGCCTTAATAGTATAGTTTTAAGCTCAAAATTTTTGTGCAAGCTATTTAGAAGATTTAGAATAGTGCTATGAAGAGATTTTTTAGTAATGAATTTTTGAAATTTTTAGGCCTTAAAATGATATATAAAATGGGTGATTTTAGGCTAATTTTGTAATTAAATGGATAATTAATAATTTGGTATATAATTAGGTGTTTGAAGATATTAATATATGATGTAGCATAATAATTGTAGTATTTAGAGTGTTAGATGTGATTATTATATATATTATGTAGTAAATATGCGTAAATTGATAATATGTGAAATTGAATTTGTAATAAATAGAAAATATTAGGTTAAAATTAATAATAATAATAAATCTGATAAGAAACTTAAATTGAGTGGATTATATGAAAAATGTAAATTTTTCTCAAATTGAGAGCAAATTCGATAGTTAAATTAGGATTAGGGTATATCGTACAGACTAGAATATTGGTTAGAGGTCAAAAGTGATATTTAGGATAGTTGAATATAATGTGATTAATTTCACATTATGGTTTTGAACATTCTCAGGATTTATTTATAACACTTATAGTCAAAAAATGAATTAGAACCTAAATTGGAAACAGATTCGGAAATCGATTCTAAAGCTAACCTAAAATGAATCGATAATAAATAGTATATATATTTGGAAAATTGAGTCAAAGCTTATATGTCATAAAGATATAAATACTAAAAGAGTATTTATATTATAGGACATATAAAAACAAGTTGACCTGCAGTAAGTTGGGTTCAATATATTGTTGTATTTAATACTATATTAAAGTGGCTTGAAGACTTAGAATTGTATGTGATTGTGCTTGTAGGTAGTTATATGTGTATGTGCTTATATATCTCTAATTATTTGTTGAAAATTGATGTTGTGTTTTGGTGGTTTATTGTGAATTGAGTAGTGTGGATTGTTTGATTACCTTAAACTGAACTTAATTATAAATGACCTAAATATCTTAATTAGACATGCATTGAAACCCTTTAGAGGATAGTTAAGATTTTCTAACCAAACACTAATATCTTTGAAAAAGATAGCACTAGATAGCATAATGATATTTTCTTCATCCTTAACTGAACTATGTGATAGGAGAGGAGATCACGGTAAGAATAAGGGCAATGGTTTGAAGGATAGTCATTGGGGAAGTAGTGTCTCTATTGCACAAACCTGGGTTTGGTTATAAGTCATTGTATAAACATTGAAACTCCTTAACCCAGATTAGAGTAGGTAAAATTATTCCGATTTCACAACGAATTGGACCACGTTGTGTGATGGCATTTTTGTGTGGCATTAAAAACCTTATTTGTGTTTGTTATGCATTACTAAGTCTCCATTCTAACTTACTGAGTTGTTGGTTGCTCATAACCTTATAGATTTTCTTACAGGTTTCGGTTGAGATGCAGTGATTTAATTATCTTGAGGTTAGTTTCTTTTTTAAGTGACTTAAGGGAGTAAGAATCAACTAGTTAAAGAATTATGTCCTTTAGCGTTTTATAATTAGTACTCTTAGGTTTATGTACTGGTCTTGTAATACTTTACTTATCAAACTAATATGGTCTGTAAATATTTCTTGGGATTGTATGATAATATAAGTATCTTTATGCTAATACGACTTAAAGTTTCTAGCTATATGTATAAATTTTGTCTATAATTATGAATAAGTTGTTTACTTTAAAGCGAGGAGTCATGGACGTTTTGTGCAAATCGTATCTATGATAAGGATTGTGGGGTCAGTTATTATCATAGGTTGGTTTATTAGTAGGACTATTGTGATTTTGCCACTTCGGAGGATAACAGAATCGCATCTGCATCCAACTCCTTGATAAATGGAGCACCAAGTTTCTTGAGCTTATCAGTGTAACTCTTCATCTTGAGCACATGAGTACTTATAGAGCTACCTGGAGTTATTTTGTGAGAATTTAATGCCTTAGTGACTACAAAGCTCTCTTGTCTTGCTTGCTCTTGGAACATTTCCTTAAGGTGTACAATCATATCGCATGCCTCTATAACCTCCATTTGCGTTTGAAGCTTAGGGTCCATGGTAGCAAGCATGAGGCATGTTACATCCATAGAGTTGTCTTTATGCTTCTTATAAGCATTTCTTTTAGCTTTTGTGGCATCAGCAGCAGGTTCATCAAGGATTGGATTATCTAACACATATAACTTCCTTTCTTGCTTAAGAATAGTTCTTAAGTTTTGATACTAGTCAAGGAAGTCAGTGCCATTCAATTTTTCCTTTTCAAGAACTGATCATAAAGTAAGATTGGAAGTGTTGTTTGTTGCCATGATCTACATATAGAAGTATATAAAGTTAATTTCTTTAGAGACATTTTAAATACTCCCCTTATTTTTATCAAATCAATAACCCCCTAATATTAATTTGGAAACTATTTCCATTTGATTTTTTTTAGTGGGTTAAGATCTATATTTCACTAAATTTTGAGTCAACTGTGGTATGACACTCAAAGTTTAGTTATTTAGGTAGGAAACCCCTTTCCAATTACATCATATGTAACTTTTGCTATGGGATTGATATCACATGTCTCAGCTTACTAATCTCATTTAATACCATAGGCCTAAAATCGTTTTGATAGCTTATTTAGGTTTAACCATTGTGACATGTAGATATTACCTTTTATCCACCTCACCTAACTAGGATAGTCCATTGCACCCTATTTTAGCAATACCTACAACTAGACGATTGAAGCCTTGACATGTGTTGATAACTCTGATTTTAAATATATTTCACATGATGATTTTATAGTATTTCCTTTACATCTCACACACACACACATACACACATATATATATATACTTTCTTTACCGAATAACAAATCATATTTTTAAAATCCCAAGTTTAGCGGTATGGTGGCCTCTGTAATCCACAAACACACGCCCTAAATAGAAGCCACAAGACACGGTCCCTCGCTGATGGTTGGCATCTCCTAGCGTCTAGTAAGCCTATTAGCTTAGGATAGAGACTTAATAAAATGATGACATAGCTAGTGTCCAATCCTGTAGGAGGTCCTTCCTCTTGTGAGTTCCTTCCCATCTTCTATGTCGGCAGTCGGTGTTATCCGAATGCAATTATGGGGAATACATGATCCATTTAATTTCTTAATCGTATAAGTGGTTAATTCGATTTTTCAAGGTGATTAGACAATTTCATCCCATACAATCACATGTATAAATTATCACAAACAATTCTCATTATTATATAATTAACAGGCCATAGCATTCAGTTCACAAATTCATATACATGCATTTCCCATATCCCACAAGCATCTAAATTTATATATATAAGTTTATGTGCATTTATTCTACAAGCAAAATCAAGTAAAGAGTCATTGGGAATTTACTCACTCAACCATGCAAATCAATCAAAGCAGTCTGAGGGTAGGACGTCTTCGAAAGCCGGGTCCTTTGGACATCGCAAATGTGATACTATAAGGATTTGGAAAACTAAACCAAAACCCTTTTAGTGGTTTTATTTATACTTTTGACTTGGTTTCATATTTTTCTCGGTTTTTACTTAAAGTTTAATCGTATATAACTTTCTCGTTTTAAATCCGATTTTTATGATCTTATAATTAATATTCATCATTTTCAAGTGTGCTTTAATGTGGTGAGGTTATATTTTCGTGATGAGGCACACAAAATAGCCCATAGGTCAGAACAGTAGTGATCCTCATGATTTGGAGTGCTTTTAGGCTTTATTTGGTTAATGAGCTTTTTGGTAACTTAGGAAATTCTTTGGGCTTAGGCTTAGGACTTTATTCCAAACTTAAAATACTCCTTAAGGTCAGACTTCTAACTTTGGTTTACACTCTTAGTGCTAACAAGAACTCATTGGGCTTTTATGTGGGCTTAAGTTGTCAAATGGGCTTGTTTTTTGTTCGAACTAAAATTAGTGACTTTGTTAGGCTTATGGAGTCTTAGGTGAACTTCTTATGGGCTTCAAAACAACCTTTCTTAATATTTTGAAGTGTTGGTCAGAATTTTAATGAAGACTCAACTTAGAGTTCTAGGTTCGTTTTAAGAGTTTTAAGGTCGGTTTTGAGTTTTAGGCTTTATACTCTTATCGTACTTGCCTTGGTTGGTCTTTTCACTTTGTTTACTTGGTTTTATCATATTTTTAACTGACTTTTGTTGTGGTTCCAGATCTGGCTGTGATGAATCCAAGGGGCACTCACTTGGTTTCTTAACTTGTTTTATTATTTCCTTAAGTTTAGGTGTTAGATCTTGAACCTAAGTTACTTATATTTAAATCTTGACTTAACTTTTCTTCCATGAGATGATTACTTAGCTTATACTTTACATGAAAATAGTAGATCTCATACTTATCATAACTTCTATATCATTGTTCATATCTCACAAAGTTGGTTTCTTTATAAAAGCTTCATGTAATAGATTTTCCTTTACCTAAGGCTAGGTTTAAGCATCTTTAACTTAATAAAAGTAGAAATAACATCTAAACGACTCACATACACTCCATGTTCAGCATGATGTCTCCTCATTCATGTACATCTTTCATGATCTTCTCAAATTAAAATCTTCCATTTTAATTTTTAAACATGTATCTTTACATAACACTAACTTAGCATGCTTATATTTCAACTATCATGTAAAGGGGTTCACAAGCTTACTTCTTAAGGTAGTCTAGCTATTTTATTATCTTATGATCATGCTAATTTCTTCATGAAAACAGGTCTCCTAACATGTAATGCTAAACCATTAACACAAAGAAACAACTTACTCATCTTCAAAGCGAAAACAAGGTGGTGGTGCAACTAAGTATTCTCTTAGCTCGTTGTTTTCCTTCCTCTTCTTGTAGGTTCTTTTGAAAGCTAGGGTCTTGATCTTTGAAGTGGGTCTTTAGAGATATTTTGAAGTTCCTAAAAGTGGTTTTTGAAATTGACAAAATGAGGCAACACAATCAAGCTTTTGTGCCGTGAGTTATGAAGCAAAAAGGGTGGCGGCAATGTGGGGTTTTGTAAGGTTAGGTTTCTTCTTTTGATTTGTGTTTAAAGTGAGAGAAAAGGAAGTGAAAATAAGAGTGAAAGAGGGAGAGAGTGACAGATTTTTGAATGGGAGGAGAAGTGTATTCAAGAAGCTTTAATTTGTTGTCTTTTAGTATGCACAAATGTCAACTTTTTGACAAGACTAGATAATATAAGCATTAAGGGGTGAATAGTAGATGTATAAGACAATTGAGTGATTGAAAGTTGACAAGGCATGGCCTCCCTTAGGCTCTCTTCCCAACCTGCCATAGGGTGTACTCTTTGGGCATTGAGTTGTCTTGTCACTTAATTAAAAGTTAAACACATAAAATAATGTGATGACTTGCCCATATGTAGTATAAGTGAAGGAGTGATAAGGAAAGTGTCTTATCACTAACTAGTTTTTGATAAGTTATCAATTGATAAATAACTCCAACTTTCAATTGATAAGTTATTTAGAGTGATTGGTTGGTTTACTTATTCATGTGCATAAGTATTATGCATGAATTTAAGAAGATTGTCTTATATGAAATTCTTTTGGAGTTTGTTTGTTAAATTGATTTGTATGTTATGATTTATATGTTATGATTTAATTCTTATAAAATTATGAAAATTTCTAGAGTTTGAATAAAATTATTCAAATTAAATGATCAATTAGTCGCTTAGGGTTATAAGTCCTTAATTGTTTTAGGGTTTAAGGTTTTGGGTGATTTAGAGTCCGTGGTGCTTGTAGTCGAGTTTTATCAATAATAGACTTTTGAATTGGAAAATTAAATTCGTTTTTAAATGTAAACTTGAATTCTTAGCTTAGTTTATCCTTGGGAACATTTGGGAAGTACTCTTAGTTGAATCATAAGTCTGCTAAAAAGTAAGGTTTACTATTTATCCATATGTAACATAGCTTATAAGTGAAAATAAAGGAATTGTCTTATATGAAATTCTTTTAGGGCTTGATTCTCAAATTAATTTGTAGGTTGTGATTTACTTCTTAAGAAATTTTAGAATTTTCTAAAGTTGAATAAAGTTTATTCAAATTATATTTTTAATTATTTATTTAGGGTTGTAAGTCCTTGATCAGCCTAGGTTTTAGGGTTCGAGTGAGTTTATGTATGTTTTAAGGTTTTTCACCAACTCGGGAGTAATTGACTTATATTTAGGAGCTTAAGGTTCAATTGGCTTAATTATTTAAGATCATTGCTTTATTATGCAACACACACACACACACACACACACACACACACACACGGTAGATTAAGAAAAGAGAAGGAAATTGCTTAGTAATACATTTATATATTTACATATATTGTGAGGCTACTTATTTACATAAGTAAAATTAATGTTGTAAGTTTATTAATTTATTCCTTTAACTTGCTTAGTTTTGCTGTTTATTATTACTTAAAATCATCTTTGATTTATTCATTATCGATTTCATATGATTCCGTAAAAATTAATGATAACTTTATTGATTTATAGCTTTTTAAGCATTAAGATAATTTTATGGTGTTTTAAAATTTTTATGGTTTGATATTTATGATTTTTATTAAGTTTAGGTTTACATTTTTAAAAGTACACGTATGTAGGGATTGGGGTTTTCTTGTATGATTAGGGTTTCCAAATCGTATAATAGGGCCATTCAAGTTCGTTTTAAGTTTCGAGTTTAAAATTTTAGTCAGTTTTCATTTTATGTAGTCTTGTCAACTTAGGGAAATATCTACGATACTCGAGTCCGGCACCATGTTTAGAAGGTTAAATTTATAGAGTTTTCATCTGAAAAATCCAAACTACTTTAGTCTCCTAGGGTCGGGTAAGTGCCATGATTACTTCTCTCATCCATAGTCTTATTAAGGCAATATTTCCCCATATCAGTATCATTTAACAATCCATATATTCGAATTATCAGTCACATATCTCCTAGTTTTCTAGCAGCTATTGCTTTTAGATTTTGCCTATTATTTTAAATTTACGTCATTCTTATGTTTTGTACATCAATCTTATGCCTTCTGACCAAAGGTAAGTTATTTTATAAGGTTCTATGTAATCATCTGTCTTAGTGTCTCATTATTCCAAAATTATCCTGTGTAGAGAGCTTACTTTCATGTTCAATACTAATTCTAGGGACCTTCATCATCTAGTAGCTCTTGCTTATAGCTGCTATCTATTCTCCTTCACCATATTGACTTGAATGTGATACTTCCTTAGGTTAATCTAGTCCATATGTATAATTTGATTATATGAATGAACAAGGCATAGGTTAATGGCTTGATGGTAATATACTTGGTCTTAAAGGAGTAAATGAACTAGAGATCTTGGGCTTGAGCCTTCCATTAAGCATTAGGTGCTTTTTCTTTTTCTTTTTTGGTACAAATGGACACATGTCAGCTAGTGATTGGCTGATACAAAAACTTTTCTTCACTTTCTTCCATTTTCCCTCGATTTTCTCATGTAAGGCTTCCTTAGAGAGCTTAGTTTCGAGCTCTTTTTAATCCCTTTTTCTTTGCGATATGGTAAAATCACAAAGTATGCTTAACATACTTCACATTGATACCAATAGCATGACCTTAAAGGGTCAAACAAAGCATTGAAAATTTTAAAAAAACTTGTATACTTGGATTTTCCTTCAATAGAAATTTGCTTGATTTGAGCTCTTAATGATTCTAATGGCTAAAGAAAGCAAAAAGGAACATTCAAAGATAGCATTTGATCTTTCATTTCGGCTGAAATCAAACTAAATAGTATTAAGATTGAATCAAATCAATAAAAACCTATTAATTTTTGATTTTGAACTTTATGCAAATTTGGACTTTCTAAGCATCATTTGAGCTTGAACACTATAAAAGGAGGCATGCGGATTCAATTTCAACGTTAAGAAAGCTTCAAATCATCCTTTACAACTAAGAATTGAAGCTTTCTCTCTCTAAAGCTTCCATGGCTGCCCCCTTCTTTCTTTCTCTAGAATACAAGTTGGAGCAAAAATTGAAGGAAAAAAAGCTCATAACCGAGTTTTAGGGTATCCAAAACATAAGGAAGCAGTAATCTTGCATCTCAATTCATTAGGTAAGCCTTTAGATTAGGAGACCTAATCAAACTTGTGTGGTTACTTTGTGAACCACCACCTACCGCTACACTTGGACAACGACCACCTTCACGACCAAACTCACCATGCTTGAAAAGCCTAGATCGACCTCTCTTTAACCTTCAACAACCATTAGACTAAGCCACGCTTAGACTCTCTCTCTCTTTACCCTTAACTACACTCCAATTTTTGACTACCACTCAAATGAACTCTAACCACCGTGGTGTTGCTATAAGACCCCCTACTCTAATCTAATTCACATAAAAATGCCTTTCCATGGTCGATTAAGTGCCCAAAACAACCTTCGAAGCAACCCCCATCAATTGTTGCTCCTTCTTTGTGCGCGATTCAACTTTGGCTCAATCATATCCACAAAATCCAACTTGAGTTTGCCCTGACCGACTCGCATCCTGTAGTTGAAATGACCTACGTTCCTGTTGTTTAGTCTGATTCCTTATGAATATTGTGTATTGTCCATTTTGATTTATTTGTGGTTGTTGTCTTTTTTTTTTTTTATTGTTATTATTATTCTATTGTAATTGAAGCCTATATACACACACAAAAAAAAAAAGGAAGAAAATGAAAAAAGAAAGAAAGAAGAAAGAGGAAGAGAATTTTTTTTTTTTTGGTTTTGGTCAAAATAAAATAAGAAATAATAAAATATATAATAAAAATAAAAGTGAAAAAATGTTTTATTATCTAGAAATCCATTTTTCAATAAAAAAATAAAAATAAATCAATTCTTTTCAAAATTGGAGCTCTTCCCCTTGAAAATTTCCAAAACAAAATATTAAAAAATTAAGACCCTTTTTAGATATTTTCCTTAAAATAAAATGAAATGGCTAATAGATCGGCCAAATTTTCAAAGTTAAAATAAATCAACCTACTTAAATTTTTCATAATAAACTACAAAAGTTTGATTCTGAATAGCGAGTATATAGGCTCTCGTATGAAACTACGGGACAACTTAAAATACGGAAAAATTTATTTTTCTACTTTTTTTTTCTGTAAAATTATCCTTTTTGGACATTCAATTGAATGGACTTAGTTGCATGTGAATATATTTTATTCTTAAGGGTATTATTGGAAGATAAATTTATATTCGGAAAGTTAAAAGTGGTATTTGTAAGTGTTTAAGAAAGTTAGCCCTCAGACTCAAAAATCTGGTTTTCAAGACCGTTTTAAAAAATTGGTTTTATGAAAAGATCATTAGTTAAGTTATAACCAATCCACCTAATTGGTTATAGCTTAGTTTTTTTTCTTGACTCTAGTTGAGTGGCAACTCCAAGTAGTTTTGAAAATAAAAACTAAGTTTTTGTTAACTATTAGTTGAGGGTTAGTAATAAATAAGTTAGGGTTTAATACTAACTAGGTTAAGGAAAATAATAAAAATTGAAAAAAATTAGGTTCGACAGCTTGGCGACTCCATTGGGGATGGTAAGAGGGATAGCTACTTAAAAACTTTTTGAAATTAAATTTACCTTTGAAAATACTCATGTTATTTATTTATTCATTTCTTATAAATATATTTTGTTTTGCTAGATTCTTTTGTTTCATGCATCATACTTAGGATATTTG
>JAMXBB010000008.1:88246984-88308177 GCA_024138015.1 Lumnitzera littorea | reverse complement strand
GAGGTTAGGGTGGGGTATGAATGATTGCATCAAGGATGCAGGGTAGATACGGCTAGACTTAGGCCATCTTAAAACCTTAGGATGGGGGGCCATTGTATAAGCTTTGGTATAGTGGTGTAACTATCGCTTGACGTTGATTAGGCTACCTCACTTAAGTTTTGATGTGACCAATGAACGGTTTCTTAGGAAGTGCATAAAGTCACAGAGCTTAAGGACCTTTAGAACCCACCCTAATTGCATATACTTTCCTTAAAGCTTGAGTTAATACACTACTCCTAAGAATTGCAACCTTACTAATGTTTGAAAGTTTTAGAAATGTAATTAATTTTTATAAAAGTCAAACACAAAATCAAATGGTAAGGTTGCAACTTAAGGAGTAGTGTACTAACCCAATGGTTTTAGCATCTCCATGCTTCCATGTGCATTCTTTTGTTTCATCAAATAAGTAATCCATGAAATGTCTCAACCTCTAAATAATGGCAAGTAACCAACAAGTCAACAATCAAAGAGTCAATAGGCTGTTAGATTCCTCGGGAATCCATGAAGAATTGTTGTAAGTTGAAGCTACCTATTGGAAGCAAAGGGCTAGATGCGTTGAAGCCTCTAACTGAGCTTAATTAGCCTAGGTTGAAAAAAGCGCAAAAACCATGAATTGGGCTTTACAGATGCTGGACAAAATTGCAACCTAACTACGAGAGCTAGATTAAGGACTTTAGATGTAGTTAAAAGGTTTTGAATAAATTTTAAGTTTCATTGAGAATAAATGTTATGCTCCCTTTCTTTTCTTTTTATCATGATAATAAAAGTTCCCTTTAGCATATTACTCTTTATTCTTTAGTTTTTCGCTCTTTGTAAAGAGTCCTTTAATAGCATTCACTTTACCATCGTTCCCTCTCACTTAGGGAAATAAAATCCATAAACTTGTAAATAGAACAAAAAAAAAAAAATCACCTTTTTTATAATTAGATTTCTTAGATTTTGTAAAATAAAGCCTATCTTTCTCTCTCACCAAAAAAAAAAAAAAAAAAAAGAATAAAAAAAATAAGAAATTTACTAATAGTTATAAATTCTTATGGGTTAAACCTAAACTTAACTACTCGGTTCGTTCAAGCGACCAAACCAAACACGAACCACTTGATACATTCAGGTAACTAAGCTAAACATGAACCCTCGGCTCGTTAAGATAGCCAACCCAAACACGGACCCTTAGCCCCTTTAGGTAGTTAACCAAACACAAACCCTTAGCCCATTGAGGTAGCTAACCTACAACACTTGGCTTGTTGGCCCATTAAGGCAGTCAGCCCATGACACCAACCCTTAACCAACTCAAACACGGACCTTTAGCCCGTTAAGGCAACTAACATGAACATAAACCCTTGACCCATCAAGGAAGTTGGCCTAACTCAAAACCCCTGGTCCATTAAGAAAACCAAACCTAACCATGAATCAAGTGAAAACACAAAGTCAAATGCAACCTTAGTCTTGAGGCATGTTTTGAGAAATTAGGGGGCAAAGTTAATCTCCACCCTAAGGCAAATAAATGTAAATTCCTCCCAAAGGAATTGGTAACTCATTTTTAAAAGGTTTAGGATGAAAAGAGACAAACTATATCTTACATACTAATCTTAAACACTTTGAGAGTTGAGTGACATTGTGGTGAGGATACTTTAGACTCATTCCTCAAAGGAGGTTAATTTTGAATTTGATACACAAATTAAAATGAAGCAAGGCATTCATTTTCAAATCCCAAAACACAATTATCTTTTGTTGACCCCATTGGAATAACTTAAAGTATTTTTAAATTTAAACCCTATCAAGAACTACCCCATATTAGGGCAATTCAGAGGTTAGTGTCATTAATTAGGAGAAAAGGATAAAACTAGTTGGTACTTACTTTAGTAACATAAATTCAAAGATGACTTTTATTTTTGATAAGTTATTTTTCTTTAAAATGAAGAAGACCCAACACCATTTCAAACACTTCAAACTTATACATACCTCATTTAAGCCTATACAATAGGAATCCATGGGTTTAGGGCCTTAAATCTCTTAAAGACAAAGAAAAAAAAAAACTTGGCAATAGAAATTATCACTCTTGGGGCTAACAAAAAGAAAGAAGAGCAAAAAAATAATGAGGCAACAAAAATATATATAAAAAAGAAAGAAGGAAAAGAGGTTGGAAAATTAGGCCCAAGTATTAGAAAAAAGCCCTTAAAAATATATCATATTCTAGCAAGGGTGGAAAAACTGAATCAAAAGGCTTAGAATCAGGGCTCAAATAGCCCAAAAAATGCAAGGCCCTAACTCACATTCTAAGCCCAAAAACACAAAACCTCTATATCCACTTTGAATCACACTTCAAAATCATAAATAGAAAACTTTCTTATCTATGCCAAGTCACACAAGGCCTCCCTACCCACAAGGCCTCCTACATTCAATAAAAGCTCTTCTGTTCTTAAAGAATAATTTATCTTTAATAAAATTATTTTTGAAATTGGGGCAAGCACATTTCTAGTTTTCTCCTAAAAGTTCTTAACTTATACACCCGGGTTAAATGAATAAATCTTTCAAAATAGGCTTTCTCATTCATCCCTCTTAAAACCATTTGACCAAAAGCTTAAATCCACAATATTGAACTAAAAAAGACCTAACAGATTGATCAAAGTATATCATTTGCAAACTGGACTATAAGTTTTGGAATAGTAGTCAAGAGTGTAATTTAGACTAAGAGTGTATAAGGAAGTCTTCTTCGACTAGATTAATCATGAGTTATTTTCTTTTTAGGAAAGGAATAATTAAAATCACAAGGCCCCATGGGGAAGGCTAGCATTAGGGTTAGGAGATGTTTTCAAAAACTAAGAAGAATATGAGATGCCTCACATGGTAATTAAGGAATGGGATGGTTATAGTACTTGCTCCTTAAATAATAATCTATACCTATTAGCAAACTTTCAAGAAGGGGGGAAAAAAAAAAGACAAAAGAAGAAAGAAAAAAGAGAGAGAGAAAGTAAAGGCTTGTTACAAGTTTTTTTTATCTATTTTCAAGTCCATGTCAACTTGAGTGACCAAGCTTTCAATTCATGTCACCTACTTCTTTTCAATGTAGTCTCAACTTTTAAGTTGACCATAATAGTCTAAGTCATTCTCACTGTTGAGGTTTTTGATACCCATTAACTCTTTTTTAGATTAGGGGACCTAATCCTTGATACCTTTTTTTTTGTTTTTTGTCATAAATAGTTTTCACTAGATTCTTTGTTTGTAAATATTTTTCAAGTCAGGAAGTTTTTCAAACTATTTACTTTCTGCACTTTGCTTCTTTAATACACTTTTAGGGTTTTAGTCAGCTCATAGAGCGTTGTTCTGATCCATCTTTTTTAAGGTTTTAGCTAGCTCTTAGAGCGCTATCCCATTTTTAATCTTTTTTTAGGATTTTAGCTAGCTCTTAGAGCGCTATCCTATCCTTCATCTTTTTTTAAGGTTTTAGCCAGCTCTTAGAGCGTTGTCTTATCCTTTATCTTTTTTTAGGGTTCTAGCCAACTCTTAGAGCGTTATCCCATCTTTCATCCTTTTTTGGGGTTTTAGCACTATCCCATCTTCAATCCATTTTTAGGGTTTTGGCTAGCTCTTAGAGTGTTGTCGCATCTTTAATCCATTTTTAGAGTTCTAGCTAACTCTTAGAGCATTATCCTATCTTTCATCCTTTTTTAAGGTTCTAGCTAGCTCTTAAGAGCGTTGTCCCATCTTTAATCTATTTTCAGGGTTTTAACTAACTCTTAGAGCACTATCCCATCTTTTATCTTTTTTAGGGTCTAGCAAGCTCTTTGAGTGTTGTCTCATCATTAATCCAGTTTTAGGGTTCTAGCTAGCTCTTAAGAGTGTTGTCCCATCTTTAATTCATTTTTAAGGTTCTAGCTAACTCTTAAAGCATTATCTCATCTTTTATCTTTTTTTAGGGTTTTAGTCAACTCTTAGAGCATTGTCTCATCTCCAATCCATTTTTATGGTTATAGCTAGCTCTTAGAGTGTTGTCCCATCTTCAATTCATTTTTAGGGTTCCAGCCAACTCTTAGAGTGTTATCCCATCTTTAATCCATTTTTAGGGTTCTACCTAGCTCTTAAAGTACTGTCTAATCTTCAATTCATTTTTAGGGTTTTAGCTAGCTCTCGAAGTACTGTCTCTACTCATATTCTCCTTTGGGGTTCTAATTAGCTCATAGAGCACTATCCTATCACCAACCTCTCTTTAGGGTTTTAGTGAGCCCATAGGGTGCCTTTCTTTCACAATCTCTCTTTAGTGTTTTAGCGAGCACATAAGGCGCTTCCCTTCATCAATCTTTCTTTAGTAGTTTTAGTGAGCCTATAGGACACTTCCCTTCATCAATCTCTTTTTAGGGTTTTAGCAAGTCCACAAAGTACTCCCCTTCATCAATTTCTCTTAAGGTCATAGTGAGCCTATAGGGCACTTCTAATCACTAATCTCTCTTTAAGGTTTTAGCAAGCCTGTAGGGTACTTTCCATTGCCAATCTCTCTTTAATGTTTTAGCGATCTGGTAAGGCGCTTCCCATCACTAACCTCTTTTTAGGGTTTTAGTGAGCCCTTAGGGCACTTTTCTTTCTTAATCCCTCTTTAGTGTTTTAGTGAGTCCATAGGGCGCTTCCCTTTAATAATCTTTCTTTAATGGTTTTAGCGAGCCCATAAGGCACTTCCCTTCATCAATCTCTCTTTAAGATTTTAGCGAGCCCATAGGGCGCTCCCCTTCATCAATTTCTCTGAGGGTCTAAGCGAGCCCGTAGGGCTCTTCCCTTTACTAATCTCTCTCTTCACCATTTTAGTGAGCCTATAGGGCACTTCCCTCCATCATTTCTCATTTAAGGTTGCTAGTCCCTTAGAGATGCTTTTGCCTAGGTTAGTTAGCTTAGAGGAGCACTCTTGGGTTTTCTCAAATTGATTCCAATTTAGGGTTGCTAGTCCTCTATAGACGCTTTTATTTAGGTTACTCAGCTTAGAGGAGCACTTCTAGGTTTTTCAAATCAATTTTTATTTAAGATTGCTAATCCTTTAGGGATGCTCCCACCTAGATTAGTCATCTTAGAGGAGTACTTCTAGGTTTTCTAAATTGATTTCAATTTAGGGTTGCTAGTCCTTTAGAGATACTCCTGCCTAGATTAGTCAGCTTAGAGTAGTACTTTCGGGTTTTCTCAAATCAATTTCAATTTAGGATTGCTAGTATCCTAGAGATGCTCCTGCTTAAGTTAGTCAACTTAGAGGAGCACTTCTCGGTTTTTTAAGTCGATCTCTATTTAGGGTTGCTAGTCCTGGAGAAATGCTCCCGCTTAGGTTAGTTAGCTTAGAGGAATACTTCTAGGTTTTCTAAGTCGATTCCAATTTAGGTTCGCTAGTCTCCTAGAGATGTTCTCATTTTGGTTAATGAGCTCAAAGGAGCATGACTGGGTTTTCCTAAATTGGTTCTCATTTAGAGTTGTCCCCTAGAGATGCTTTCACTTAGGCTAGTGAGCTCAAAAGTGCATGACTTCAAATAGATTCCAATTTAGGGATGCTAGTCCCCTAGAGACGCTCCCACTTAGATTAGTGAGATTAAAGAAACATGACTAGATTTTCTAAATCTATTCTCATTTAAGGTTGTTAGTCCTTGAGAGATACTCCCACCTAGGTTATTAAGCTCAAAAGAACACGACCAGGTTTTCTAAATCAATTCTCATTTAGGTTTGCTAGTCTTTGAGAGACGCTCCCACCTAGGTTAGTAAGCTCAAAAGAGCACGACTAGATTTTCTCAAATCAATTCTAATTTAGGGTTGCTAGTCTCCGAGAGACACTCCCACCTAGGTTAGTGAGCTGAAAAGAGCATGACCAAGTTTTCAAATCGATTCTTATTTAGGGTTGCAAGTCCCCTAGAGATACTCTTGCTTAGGGCATGACCAGTTTCAAATTGATTTTTCTAGCAAGCTCCTAAGGCATTGGACCTTTCTAAAACTCACGGCAATGTCTTAACTAGCTCTTAGAGTGCCTCTTCTCTCTTTCATCTTTCACCCTTTTACTAAAATCTCCAGTTGATCAAGCTTATGGTAGTTAGCTAGTTATAGCGCTTCTTAGAGCAAATTCATCTCTAAGGCAAAAATAATGTCTTTCTTTTATCTTTATGGCAAGTTCTACTTAACTTTCATTATAAAAAAGGATAGCTGTAGATACCTTATTTTTGCACGACACCCTCCCCTCCATGGTTTAGAATTTTTAGAATAGGCTAAAAGGTCTTAATTTAGAAAAAAGCACAAAAAAATAAAAAAAATTAGACAAAAACTAAAAGAAGGAAAAATAGAAAATTTAGAAAAAAGTAAAAAAAAAAAAGAGGGTAATTTAAAATAGAATAGGAATTTTTAAAATAGTTTTAGTATTTTTTTAAGCCTTATTGAAACAAAGGGAATTTTGAGCTTAGGTTTAAACTTAAATCTAGCCCAAGCTAGCCTAGTCCATATATACATTTTAATTACGTATATGGACATGGCATAGGCCAATGACTTGATGGTAAAACAATTGGTCTTGAGGGAGTAAATGAACTAGAGATCTTGGGTTTGAGTCTTCCATTAAGCACTGGGTGCTTTTTCTATTTTTGGCACAAATGGACACATGTTAGCCAGTGATTGGTTAACATAAAAGCTTCCATCACTTTCTCGCATTTTCCCCTAATTTTCTTGCATAAGGCTTGCTTGGAGAGCTTAGTTTTAGGCTATTTTTAATCCCTTTTTCTCTGTGATATGGTGAAATCACAAGTACACTTAGGATACTTCACATCGATACCAATAGCATGACCAGGTTCAATCATTTAAGGGGTTAAACAAAGCATTGAAAATTAGAAAAAAAGTTGCATACTTGGATTTTCCTTTGAAACAAATTTGCTTGATTTGAGCTCTTACTGATTCTAATGGCTAACGAAAGCAAAAATGAACATTCAAAGATAACATTTGATCTTTCATTAGGCTGAAATCAAACTAAATAGTGTTAAGATCGAATCAAATTGATAAAAAACCTATTAATTCTTAATTTTGAACTTTATGCAAATTTAGACTTTCTAAGCATCATTTGAGCTCAAACACTATAAAAGGAGGTACGCGGATTCAATTTCAACATCAACAAAGCTTCGAATCATCCTCTACAACTAAGAATAGAAGCTTTCTCTCTCTAAAGCTTCCATGGTCAGCCCTTCTTTCTCTCTTTAGAATATAGCAAGTTGGAGTGAAAATCGAAGGAAAAAAAGCTCATAATCGAGTTTCTGGGTATCTAAAACATAGCGAAGCGGTAATCTTGCATCTTAATTTGTCAGGTAAGCCTTTAGATTAGGAGACCTAACCAAACTTGCACGACTACTTTGTGAACCACTACTTACTATTGCACCTAGATGACGACCACCTTCACGGCTAGACTCACCTTGCTTGAAAGCACTTGATCGACCTCTTTTTAACCTTCAACAACCACTACACCAAGCTATGCTTAGACTCTCTTTCTTGACCCTCAACTACCCTCTAATTTCTAACCACCTCTCAAATGAACACCAACCATTGTGGTGCTGCTGTAAGACCCTTATCTCTAATCTAATCCACATAAAAACACCCTTCCTCGATCGATTAGGTGCCCAAAACAACCCCTATCAATTGCTGCTCCTTTATGCATGACCTAGCTTTGACTTGATCGGATCCCCAAAATCTAACTTGAGTTTTCCCCTACCGACCTTTGTCTTATAGTTGAATCGACCCGCGCTCCTACTATCTAGTTTAACTCCTTATGACTGTTGTGTGTTGTCCATTTTGATTTATTTGTAGTTGTTGTTGTTTTTTTTTTTTATTGTTATTATTATTCTATTGTAATTGAAGCCTATACACAAAAAAAAAAAAAAAGATGGAAAAGGAACAAAACAAAAAAAAAAAAGAAAGAAGAAATAAGAAGAGAAGTATTTTTTTTTTGGTCAAATTAAAATAAGAAATAATAAAATGTATAATTAAAATAAAAGTAAAAAAATGTTTTATCATCTAGAAAATCAAATTTTCAACAAAAAATAAAAATAAATTAATCCTTTTCAAAATTAAGGCTCCTTCCCTTAGAATTTTCTAAAACAAAGTATTAAAAAATTAGGACCCTTTTTAGATATTTTCCTTAAAAAGAAACAGAATGATTGGGAGATGTAAACAATGCCAAATTTTCAAAGTTAAAATAAATCAACCCACTTAATTTTTCGAAATGAACTACGAAAGTCTGATTCCGAATAATGGACATGCAGACACTCATATGAAACGACAGGACGATTTAAAATACAAAAAATTTTGTTTTTCCACTTTTTCTTTTTGTAAAATTATCCTTTTTATGTATTCAATTGAATGGACTTAGTTGCATGTGAATAGATTTTATTCTTAAAGGTATTATTGGAAGATAAATTTAAATTTGAAAAATTAAAAGTGGCACTTGTTAAGGGTTTAAAAAAGTTAGTCTCTAGGCTGAAAAATTTGGTTTTCAAAACCATTTAAAAAATTGGCTTTATTGAAAGATCGATAATTAAGTTATATCCAATTTACTAAATTGGTTATAGCTTAACTCTTTTTTCTAACTTTGATTGAGTGATGACTCCATGCAGTTTTCAAAATAAAAACTAAGTTTTTCTTAACTCTTAATTGAGGGATAGTAATAAGTGGGTTAAGATTTAATACTAACTGAGTTAGGGAAAATAATAAAAACCAAAAAAATCAAGCTTGACGTTACCTAAGCTATTAAATTTTCAATTTAAGCTATTGCTGGAGCCGTCAAAATTGGTAAATCTCTAATCAAAGTGTTTCAAACCATCAATCTGAGTTTGAGATATCTTTACACTCTCGATCTCCGATACATATATTTCTTCTTAATCTAACATAATTAGGGACATTTCCTTTCATTCCCATCTATACTTGATCCTTACATTCTTGGTTCGACACTTAAAACTTACATTTGTGAGCCTTTTGGGGGTAGTCTCATTAATGACATTTGGGTAGGGGAGGGCTTCAACAATTAGTGGGTATATGTACATATAAACGTAAACATAATATGTATAGGTGATACTACGAATAGTATATGATCTAGAAGTCTATATCTTTTAATCTTTAATCCTGATTCTACCCAAGTTTTACCTCATCTCACCATTTAGTAGGTTACTTCTATCTTTGACAACTTATAGCTCTAATACCATTTTTATCAAGACCCTAAAGGGGCTTAGTAGGTTTACCTATAATTTTATGTTATATGTGCACCCATAATACGGAAACTACCTTGTAAGTTAGATATTGCAAAACTCTAATTAATTAATCACTAGGGCTCTTGATATTCAATTCATTAATTTAGCATAAAATATAAATAACTGTTATGCTCCGAAGCAGTAGAGTCGTAATAGTCCGCCATGTAAATCATTCTAGGATAGAAGTTGACCTTATAGCTACTATCTTAGACTTAATTTACACAAGGAGTTCACAACTAACCCGTTTTGAAGAAAACAATTCATAAATTATACATGTTATTTAACTATATAATTATGAAAAATACATATTTACACTAAATAATGTGAGTATGTTTACAAGATTTAGTAGCGTAATCATAATCTATTTGAGTAATACATAAATTAATACTAAAAATTTTAAAGATAGAATCTGAACTTGAAAGTGTAATTGCTCCTCAGGTCATTATCTCACTCCCCTAAGATCTAGCAATTGCTAGCTTTAGGGTAATTATAAATCGTTTCTTAGCTAGCTCTTACAGCAACATCTATAAGGATGTGAGCAATTAATAGCTTAGTAAGTTTGGCCGGAGACTTAAAATTATATAACAAACATAAATAGAGTCATCAACCAATTACTTAGATGCAATGTATATTTAAGCAAATACCATCACACGATATTATCTGGCCTATTATGAGATTAGAAAAGTTGCACTCGCTCTAATTTGGGTTGAGGAGTTTCCATTAATGCAATAGCTTATGACCAAACCCAAGCTTGTGCAATGGAGATAACGCTTCTTCTATGACTACCTTCGAATCATTGACTTTACCCTTATCTCGATCTCCTCACCTATCACTTAGTTCGACTAAGGATGAAGAAAGGACTAATTATATTTACTAGTGTTATCCCTTTTGAAAGGGTCGATATTTGGCTGGAGAATCCTAATGTTCTCCTAATGGGTTACTATGTAGGTCCAGTTTAAATTTGTGAGTCAAATATTCAGTTAAATTCAGTTTAAGATGTTTAATCAATTCAAGCAAATCACATAAATGCAAGCCAAAGTAGTAAATCAAAATCATATTAGCAACTCAGAATAAGCACATGTGTATAGCTAACTATCTAACAAGCACAATCATGTACAATTTCAAGCCTCCAAGTACTGTAAACTAGTACTCCGAAATACAGTAACGTATTAATCCTAACTTACCTAGACTCTTCACTTGCTCACCCAAGATGTGACTTGTACTGGGTATTGCCAAAGATCCCTATAATACAAATGTTAGTTTAGTTTCCCATAATTACCATATATATGTTTTGTTATGTTATTTAGATTATGAGTATCTTTAGTTTATGATCTTCTTACATTTAGTGATTTAGGTTTAGGTCTAAGTTTTTTAGAATTACTTCTCTTGTTCAATTAGGTTTCAAATTTGTTTCTTGTTTTGATTATAGTTTCGGCTTTTGAATTAGATTCTGATCTAGAAATAATCTTCATTTAATGTGGTTACTTATACATATGTATATATACATATAAGCTTTAAATCATGGGCTATAAGTTTGGGATTATAATTTTATACATTTATCCAATTTCTATATTTCTTAAAACCAAATTAGTTCTAAATTAATTTCTGATTTAATTTCTAAATCAGTCTCTCAATGCAGTTTTGTTTTAGCTTCTGATTATTATTTTTATTTATGAACCTTGGGAATTCTTCCTAAACTAAAATGTGATATTCATTCAACTATGCTTAAATATGCTAAATCTATGTTTTAGCTCTTAATCAGTATTTCAATTGGTGTGGTACACTATGTTCCTTATTTAACTACCGATTCAGCTCTTGTTGTAAGAAAATTTTATATTTTTCATATAAATAACTAAATTTAAGTTTCCTATCAGATTTATTAAATATTTCTATTAGTATTATAATATCAATTTTAATGTAATATTTTCTTACTTATTGTCGAGCCTGATTTTTCGATTTTCTTTATTTAAAATTGATTTCTCATTTCTTGATTAATACTAAACCCTAACCCATTTAGTATTAATCTTCGACTAAAGAAATTGAGAAATTTCGGTTTTTTTATTAAAAATAATTTTTGGAGTCGCCACTCGATTGAAGTCGAGAAAAGAAAAAGAAATCGTAATTAATTGGGTGGATTGATTATGATTTAGCTACCGATCTTTGATTTCAATTTGAATAAAGAACCAGATGGTTCCGAATTCGAAGGCTAACCTATTAAACCCTTAACGAGTACCACTATTTATTTACCGAAATTAGGATTATTTTTTCTAATTATAATATTTAAAAAATAAATAAATAGATAAAATCTAAAGAAAAAGAACTTAAGTTTTTACATATTTTATCCTCGCCCTGAAGGTGCCTGCGTACTCGCTAGCAGGGATCAGACGATCATAGTTCTTTTAAAAAACTTTAGTGTGTTGGTTTATTTTAATTTAAAAAAAAACTGCCCAAGTTTACGTTTTTAATTTATTCAATTTATTTAAAAAAAATCTAAAGGGGTCCTAACTCTTGAATGTTATTGTTTTATAAAAAAATGTTCTACCTATCCTATTTTTTTTGAAAGGGCCTTTTATGTTATTAATTTTTATTTTGCAAATGATTTTCTATGTGAGAAATGCTAATAACAAAAAAAAAAAAATAAATGAATAAATAAAAAATTAGTTTTTTATTTGATGATTACTAAAAAAATCTAATCCTAAAAATCCTACATTAATATATATATATATATATATACACACACACACACACACACACATCTATATTTCTACTATTAAAGAATTATCTACCTAACCTAAAATATACTTGATAAAAAAAACTAACCTCCTAATATATGATTATAATAATAAAATATATAAATAAAATAATAATAATATAAAAAAATAAAAAGAATCAAACCTGAATTGTTGTTCGGCTATGGCGTGGATGGAGTTCAGGCATGAACAGTAGCGTTTGTGAGATCAAGTCGTGAGCATCATCGGAGATCTGTTTCCATGTTGCATGAAGTGACGTGCCTAGCGTTTATGTGAGCATATGTAGATTGTGGACTGTGGTGTTGGATGGACGACGAAGCGACGTATCGATTGCAGTGTATGGTTGATCGAAAGTGTGTGTATGTTGGCGTAGACTGTTTGGATGAGGAAGCTGAGTGCTACGGTATGTGTTTAATGTAGTAAAGTGGACGATGGGCTATTGGCTTTTGCAGTGATGAAGAGTACTACAGCGGATGGTGCTATTGTGGACGCTGCTGATGTGTAGGACGTACGGGTAGTGTGTTCGGCGAATGATATGGACATATGCTATTCAGTCGGTGAAGCTTGGATTAGGCCTACATTGATCGTATGTGTAATAACCAGCTAGGCTTCGTCGGTGAAGCGTGGATGTGAGGCCGCTGTTGCTGCTTGGTGAGGTTGGACAAGGGTTGTTCAAATTTGGATCAGGATCGGAGCGTCAGGACGTCAGGCTTCGGAATTGTTTGGATTTGTGGACGTCTTTGGCTTGGAGTTGCATTGGTCAATTAGGATGTGTTTGGAAGTTTGGCGTTTAGATCAATGGGCAAGGAGTGAAGATTTGTGTGTAGTGGCGTTGTCTTCACCAGTGCGAATTGCGGTTAGTTAGTGTTAGGAGAAGGACCTCGCTTTTGTTAGGGGAATAGAAATTGGTTTATGGGATTTCAGATTTCTAATTCGATTTCGTTAGGGGATTGGAAAGTTGTAAAGTGGACTTCCGATTTCCAATTTTTTTGTCAGGGGATTGAAGTAAATGTAATAAAAAAATAGAAAAAAGAAATTCCCCCCTGTTTTCTGCACGTGTATGTTGTTTATATAGAGTCTAAACCAAATCATATTATATCATATCTAATTACATCTGATTCATTAATTAAATTAGATTCAAATTTAATTCAAATATGATTTAACTAATATTTATATAATTTGATTAGATATGAATCCGATTTTAAATCTCGCTTCTGCAAAGTTAGAAAAATAAAGATATAGGTGCCTGTTGAGACTCGAACCCAAGACCTCAAACTAAATCCACCTTAAACACTTCGATCCTTATCCGTTAGGCCGTTGGCTTTTGTCTTAACATTCATTACCATTAAATTATATTTAAACTATCTAATTTCCTAAACTAAAATTTTTAACTAAACTAAAACTAAAACTAACACTAAAACTAATTATTCCTAATATAAATTACTTCCTAAAAATCTAAAAAATTTTTATAATTTTTCCTTTTCTTATTTTTTTTTTGGTATTTTCATTATTTGTTATTTTTTTATTATTTTTTTGAATTAGGACCCACTTTGTAAAAATAAAGATTAAGACTATAGAGAGGCAAAAATTAGGTGTTTACACTCATTAATTTCTTATACTTACACATTATATATTATCACTTAATATGTATATAATATACACATTTAATACTCCCATCACTTCAAATATCATCCCTTAACATCAACTAACAGTTCAAAATATCTAAATTTATCCCAAATCGTAATGTACACTTAATTGCCCTAAATTATAAAATTAACTTAAAATTTACCATTTTTACCTATTACATATATATTACATAATACCCTAATAATTACATCTAAGACCCTAATTGCCACAAATATCATACTACATTAGATTTTAATATCCTAAAACATATAATTATGTACTAACTTAGTAATTACTTAATTAGCCCCCAAATTACCCATTATATGCATAATTTTAAAGCTTAAAAATTATCTAAAAATTTAAAAAATTCATTTTTAATAAAGGGCTTCATATCATTATTTTATAACCCTTAAGTAGTCTACATAAAACTTTTGAGCCTAAAATTACATTCTCAAGATCATTTATTTGTAAATCAAAACAATAGAATATCGAATTTCATAACTTTCTACAACTATTTAATATTTTAATAAAATAACTAAAATTGAAAGGGAAATAGGACTCACCGACGTTGGTAGCTCTAGCCACTGCTGGCTGCCGTATCCTTGTCAGCCAGTCTGGGTACTGTCATCACCGTGTGGTGGTGGTGGCCATCCACTCCCAAGTTGCCATCGGGTTGGGGATCTCCTTTTATATCTTATTTGCACTATAATTTTTTAAATTTTTGTAAATTTGGTTTCTTTTCTTTTCTATCCTCTTCCTAATTTTTTTTTATTCTTAACTATCCAAAAGGAGGAGTAAGAGTGATTTTTGGAATTTATAGGGCCGTTTGGATTTTTTTTGCATTAATTTTGAGTTGATATTGACCTTATTTTATCCTATTTTCACTTTTTATTTGTTGAATTTTGATTGGTCAATTTTATTTCTTCCATTTCCAAGCTGCTACAACCAATTTTTTTGAGATTTCTTCATTTTCCTATATTTTTCTTTATTATTTATGCATTTTCCTTAATTAATTTACATTATTTTAGCATATTTTATGTATTTTAAGTAATTTCATGTATTTCTACTTGCATATAAATACATATATGATATAAATCAATACTTCTAAATATTATTTAAGTTATTTTATAATTTTTAGTGTTCATATAATTTATTTCTATCGATTCGTTAGTCATCGAAACTCGTTTTATGTATTTCCAATAAATAATGGATAATATTCATATAATTTAATATTATAATAATTAATTATTTTATTCTTTATTTTTTTAAATCTAAACATGATCACTTTTACTAATATGCTAGCTTTATTGTAAAATTTGAGTTGGATTGGATAATTTGCTCGATTGTCCTAAATTTTACGTATTAAACCCTAAATACCTGATTGTGAGTCTTACAATAACTATACATACCCAATATTGTACAATCCATCAAAGTTGCAAAGAATTGGTATCACTTACTAATAAGATCGGGTAGTGAGATTCTAAAATTTATACAATTTACTAAGGTTACATAATCTAAATAAAAGAATGGTGATTCTATTTAAGGTTCCAAACTAGCTATACTTATATTTGCTAATTCTATCTTTCTAAGACTTGTAGACACCTTATTTTTATCTCCTTTTATGTTTAGAATTTTTAAAATAAGGTAAAGGGTCCTAATTAAGGAAAAATATAAAAAAAAATGGAAAATTTAGAAAAAAAAAGAAATTTTAGAAATATAGAAAAAATAAAAAAAATTTAGACAAACCATAAAAGTAGAAAATTTAGGAAATTTAAATAAGTTTTTGAAATAATAAGCTTTAGGTTTTAATAATAAGTTTTTTTTTTTTTTTTTAAGGAGAGGAATATTGGGCTTGTGCATAGATTCAAATTTAACCGAAATAGACCTTATCTTAATTGCACTTATAAACAAGACATAGGTTAATAGCTTGATGGTAACATACTTTGATTTGATATTGCATATATATATTTTATTTACTTCTCTCAATTGGACACTTGTCCATTGCTCATTAGTACATGCATCCATTACGTCACCATATAATGTCATCACCAAGTCATGCTACCTCATCTTCTAAGTCATGCTACCTCATCTTCCATGTCATGACATGGCATGTCATTGCCACATCATCACCATGTCATTGCTATGTCACAGGCTACATCATCACCACGTCATTTATTGACTCACTTCTAAGTGTGGTAAGCAAACTCCTATAAGTGTTAGACATATTTTGACACACTTCTACGTGTAGTAGGTATACTCTTGGTGCATGTTAATTATATTTTCCATATGTAGCTTTATATTTAGCATCACATATTGTCTAGGTTTGCTCAGCCCATATATGGAAGAAAATTATACTGTATTTAATATTTTCTATTCTTAACTTGACCATGATACCTATAAATATGGGATTCCATTTTATTACAAACTATCAACTTATTACTTACGATCACTAAAATCCATTCACAAATGTCACTCTCTCCCTCTATACAACCCTTTTTTCTCTTTCTAGGATTCGTGTAAGCTTGGGGTTTTTCAAGTTAGGATAAGTTATACTAGAAACTACCTATGGCGAGAGTTTTCCAACCTGATCGAATCTAACCCATTTGCTGAAGATTCGACTTATGGCCCCCTTAGCTTAGTCCGCCCCCTTCTCCTTATTTTCTTTGTCATTTTTTTTGTTTTATTATTTTTATTATCTTTGTAATATTCTATTATATTGTTTTTTTTTTCTTCTTCAATTTGTTGTATTGTAATTATAACCCATTAAAAAAAAGAGTGAGAAAAAACGAAAAGAAGAAAAGAATTTGGAAAGAAAAAAAAAAAAGAAAAAGGAAAGAGGAAGAAGTTTTTTTTTTTTTTTATGTTCTAGTAAAGAAATGAAAAAAAATAATAAATATATATAAAAGATAATAAAATGAAGAAAATATATAATAACCATTTTGTCACTTAGAAAAGCATTTTTCAATAAAAAAAAAATAAAATGAACCTTTTTAAAGTTATGATTTCTTAGAACTTTCCAAAATAAATGCACTCTTTTCTTATAGATATGTTTTTTATGATTTAGATTTTTTTTTTTTTATGATTTAGGTATTTTTTCCATGGTTTAGACTTCTTTTTTATAATTAGGCATATTTTTCTTGATTTAGGCTTCTTTTCTATAATTAGGTATCTTTTTCATGGTTTAGGTACTTTTATTATAGTTAGACATGTTAACTATGGTAATTGTATATTTCATGAAAAGTTGCATTTAGGTCCTTTAAGATTTTCCTAAAAAGCTTTAACACCTAAATTTTCTTTTTCCAAATAAATAAAAAAGAAATCGACCTTCTTTTCAAAAATTAGGATATTTTAGAATTTTTCTCAAAAATAAAATCACTAAATTAGGACCCTCTTTCTCTTAGGTGTTTTTCTTAAATACAATGAAATGGCTAAGAGACATAATTCGACCATTTTCCAAATTTAAAATTAACTAACCTGCTAATATTTTTGAAAAGAACTATATACATTTGACTCTTAATAGCAGGTACGTAAACACTTTTAGGGCAATGATAAAAAATGAAAAAAAATTAGTTTTTCCATTATTAGTTACTCAATTTAGTAAAAAATGAAAAAAGTTTAGATTTCTTCCAATTCAGTTTAAGTTTATCGAATTTAATAAGATAGGATTCGATTTGTTAATTAATGATTGACCCTCGTTTATAGGATAGCTTTTTTTAAGGTGATTTTAGAAATTAAATCTAAATTTGGAAAGTGGATGGTACTTATAATGGTTTAAAGAATCTGATCCTTAGACTCGTTTCTCTAGTTTTTTCAAAAATCTTTTCTTTAAAATCTATTTTTTACTACGTGAACCAGTGTCTATATTAAAATTAAATGTACTTGTTTGATTTTGACCTAAACCATTTCTTGACCTTAGTTAGGTGACAACTCTAAAATGTTTTCAAAGATAAAAAGAACCAGTTTTTTTAAACTTTAGTCGAAGGTTCGTATTAAACGGGTATGATTTAATATTGATCAGTTTAAAGAAAACTAATTTATAAAATTAGAAAAAAATCAGGCTCAACAAGATGGCGGCTCCACTAGGGAAATTGAGAGGGTTAGCCATCCAGCTTTCCAAATTTAGAATTAATTATTTGAATTCACCTTATTGAGTGTAATTTGTTTATTTATTTATTTATTTACTCGTTATTATTTACCACATTTTTATGTGGTCATACTAATTTTTTAATTTTTGAATCATATTTGTATGGTAGAAATGGTTAAACCTAAATCGTATTCAAATCCTAGGATAGGGGGCCATTGTGTAAGCTTCGAGTGTTGTGGTGTAACCACCGCTTAAGGTTGATTAGGTCACTTCACTTAAGCTTGATGTGACCAATGAAGTTGTTTTCTAAAAACAAGTGAGGTTATAAAGCTTAAAGACCTTTTAGAACTTACCTTGATTGTATATACTCCTCTTTAAGCTTGAGTTAATATATTACTCTTAAGAATTACAACCCTACTAATTGTTTAAGAGTTTTAATGTAATTGGTTTTTGAAAATAATAGTAAGGTTACAACTTAAGGAGTAATGTATTAACCTAAATGATCCTAACGTCTACATAGTCTTACGTACTTTCTTTTGTTGTATTGATAACTGATTCTTGCCTATAAAATTTGTAGATCTAGAATGGTAGATAACCAAGTAAACAATCAAGGGAATGATAGGCTACAGGACCTCTTTAGGATTTGCGAGTAGCTGTTGAAGGATGAAATTGCCTATTTAAAGGAGAGACTTCAATGCTTTAAAGCTCACAACTGGACCTTAAGGGCCTTTTTGGGACATGTCATTGGAGAAACTTATGAGATGTTCTAAGAGACTTAATTTAGGATATTTCCAGTTTAAGTCTAGAGAGCCTAGAATAAATGTCAAGTTTTGAGAATAACTGTTAATCCTTCTTCCTTTGTTTTCTATACTTCGATTTTCTAAAATAATAAAGAGTTCTCTTTAGCTTATCATTCTTCATTCTTTAAGAGTCTCTTTTGTAAATTGATACTTCAATAATCTAACCATTCACTCTCTCTCCCTTAGAGAAATGTAAATAAGTTTCATAAACTTGTAAATAGAACCCTAAAAACCACTATCCTTATTTGTAATTTGATTTCTTGGTTTCTAAAACTTTATCTTTCTCTCTAAAATAAAAAAAAAAGAATAAATAAAAGAAGGAGAAAAAAAAAAAGAAAATAAAAAGAAAATTTGCTGATGATTATAAATCTTTATGGGCTTAACCCAAATATGAGGAGCCAACGTAAGCCTAGGCCTTTGGCCCACTTAGGCAGCCAACCTGAATGCATCTAATCTAAATGAAGCCATTTGGCTCATTAAGGAAGCTTAGCCTCTTGGCCCATTTAATCTAAACACCAATCTTCAACCCATTTAGATAGTTAGTTTAAACACGAACCCTTAGCCACTAGGCCCATCAAGGCAGTTGACCCAAACATAATCCTTGGTCCATCAAGGTAACCAAACCAAGCGAAAACCCCTGGTCCATTTAGAAAACTAAGCCTAATCATAAGTAAAGTCAAAACACAACCCAAGTCTTGAACTCAAACAAAGTGAAAAGTATCAAAGCTGGGGCATATGGTAAAGTCAATCTCTACCTTGGGGCAGATAAATAATAAACTCCTCTTTAAGAAATTTGTAACTCAACTTTTAAAAAGTTTAGGATGAATAAAGGTAAACTATATCTTACACACTTACCTTTAAAACACTTTAAGAGTTAAGCAACATAATGGTGAGAATACTTTAGATTCATTCCTTAAGAGAGGCTCACTTTGAATGTGATACATATATTAAAATGAAATTAGGCATTCATTTTCAAATCTTAAACATAATTATCTCTTGTTAACCCTGTTGGACTAATTTGGAGAATTTTCAAATTTAAACACTGTCAAGAACCACCCTACCATGGGGCAATTCGGATGGTAGAGTCATTGATGAGGAGAAACGGATAAAATTAGTTTGTGCTTGCTTCAATAACATTAAATTCAAAAACAACTTTTATTTTTGATAAGTTATTTTTTCTTTTGAAATGAAGAAGTGACTAACTCGTTTTCAAACACCTCAAGCTTATATATACCTCACCTAAACCCATATACTAAAAATCCATGGACTTAAGGTTTTGAATCTTGAAAAGACAAAAACTTGGCAATGGAGATAGTCACTTTTTTGGGGCCAAAGGGAAATAGGGCAATGCAATAAATTTTGAAAGAATGGGGCTACAAAAAAATAATAAAGAAAAGAAGAAACAAAAAGAGGCCGAAAAATTCGGCTTAAGTGTAAGACGAAAGTCCCAAAGGATATATCACTTCCCAACAGGGGCAGCCAAACCAAATCAAAAGGGCAGGAATCAAAGCCCAAATAACCTTAAAAATGCAAGGCCTTGAATCACATTCCAAAGCCCAAGACATAAAACCTCTATATCTACTACCTATATTGAGTCACATAAGGCCTCTCCACCCCCAATACTTCTTAAACTTAATAAAAGCTCTTCTGATCTTAAAAGATAACTTATCTTTAATAAAAATTATTTTTGAAACTGGAGTAAGCATACTTTTGATTTTTCTTAAAGGTTCTTGACTTGTACACTCAGGATAAATGAAAGTATTTCTTTTAAAATAAGCCTTCTTATTAGTCCTTTTTGAAACCTTTTGACCAAAAGCTTGAATTCATAATGATGAACCAAAAAAGACCTAATAGATTAATTAAAGCATATCACTTATAAAATGGGCTATAATTTTTGGAATTGTAGTCAAGAGTGAAATCTAGATTAAGAGTTAGCAAGGAAGCCCTCTTCAATTAAACTAATCATGAGTTACCTTTTCCTTAGGAAATGAATGTTTAAAATCACAAAGCCTCATGAGAAAGCCTTAACATTGCGAAACCCTATATAATCACCAAGGAAAGGATGGTTATAAACTTGTTCCTTAAATAAGAATTTATACCCATTGGTAAACTTTCAAGAAAAGAAAAAAAAAAAAAATAAAGGAAGAAGAGAGAGAGTAAAGGCTTGTTACAAGTTTTTTAATCCTTTTTCAAATTTGTATTGGCTTGATTAGCCAAGCTTTTAATTCAGCTTATTTGTTTCTTTTTCAATGTGGTCATATATTTTAAGCTGATCACATTAATCTAAATCAAGGAACCATCCCTGTTGTCTCTTCTATCATTAAATGGTTTTTTGCCAAATTCTTTGTTTGTAAATATTTTTCAAGCTAGGAAGTTTTTTTTTTTTTTTGAGAAACTGGTTACTTTCCTTACTTTACTTCTTCAATCCTTCATTAAATTACCTTAGGGTTTAAGCTAGCTCTTAGAGTGTTGTCTCCTCTTTTTTTCATTCTTAGGATTCAAGCTAGCTTTTAAAGCGTTGTCCCATCTTTCAAAGCTCCATCCCATCTTCCATTCATTTTTTAGGGTTTGAGCTAGCTCTTAAAGCATAGTCCCTTCTTTCCATTCTTTTTAGCGTTTTAACAAGCTTTTAGAGCACCGTCCCATCTTTCTTTCATTTTTAGGGTACTAGTAAGTTCTTACAGTGCTGTCCCCTCTTTCTTTCATTCTTAGGGTTCAAGTCGCTTTTAGATCTCTATCCCATCTTTCATTCATTTTTAGGGTTTGAGATAGCTTTTAGAGCACTGTCTCATCTTTCCATTCTTTTTAAGGTTCTAACAAGCTCTTAGAGCGTTGTCCCATCTTTCTTTCATTTTTAGGGTACTAGCCAGCTCTTAGAGCACTATCCCGGCCTTCATCCATTCTTTTTAGGGTTTTAGTGAGGTCTTAGAGCGCTATCCTATCTTTTGTCATTTTAAGGGTTTTAATAAGCTCATGGAGCATTATCCTGATTTACCATTTTTCTCCTAGGGTTCTAGCAAGCTTTTAAAGCATTGTCCTATCTTTCATCATTTTTAGGGTTCTATTAGGCTCATAGAGCATTATCTTGATTTACCATTTTCTCTTAAGGTTTAGCAAGCCTCTAGGGCACTTCCCCTTTCATCAAATCTCTTTAGGCTTTTAGTAAGTCCATTGGACTTTTTCTTCACCAATATTTCTTTTTAGCAAGCCCATAGGGAACCTATTCTCACCAATTTATTATAGCGAGCCCATTGGGCACTTTTCTCCACTAATATTCTTTTAGCGAGCTCATAGGGCACTTCTTCGTACCAATTTGTTGTAATGAGTCTATTGGCGCTTTTGTTCACTAATATTCTTTTAACAAGCCTATAGGGCTCTTCTCTTCACCAATTTGTTTTAGCTAGCCCATAGGGTGCTTCCTTTTACCAATTTCTCTTAAGGCTTAACGAGCCTTTAGGTTGCTTATCTTCACCAATTTGTTTTAGCAAGCTCATAAAGTGCTTCCATTTACCAATTTTTCCTTAAGGGCTTTAGCTAGCCCATAGGGCGCTTCCTTTTACCAATCTCTCTCAAGCGAGCCCATAGGGCGCTTCCTTTCATCATTTATTCCTCTTAGTAAGCCCCTAGAGTGCTTCTTCTAAAACGATTTAGGGTTGTTAGTCCCTTAGAGATGCACTCACCTAGGTTAGTCAACTTAAAAGGGCACAACTGGGTTTCAAACCGATCTTTCTAGCTAGCCCTAGGTCTCTAGGCCTTTCTAAACTCTCTCAGTCAGCTCTTAGAAATCCTCCTCTCTGTTCACTATCCATCAAATCCTTAGTGGACAAAGCCTAAAGTAGCTAACTAAGGCGCTCCTTAGGATAAATTTCACCCTTATGGCAAAAATGGTGTCTCATTTGTCTTTATAGTAAAGTTTTACTTAGATTAAACCTATCTTTAATGAGATATCTTCTGATAAGAAGAAATTTGAAGAAGTCATGGAAAAGTTATTTGCCTCTGAAGGAAAGAAAGGGTTCTCTTAGATAAAGGTGGCTTGGAAGATCAAGTTGTTATTTCATTGAAAAGCCTACCTACTATTGGGAGAATCTAAACCATTTAGCAGTAAATTTGATTCCCTCTCATTTCAATCCTTTCGTAATACCCTAATGGTCCAGGTTTTCAACAATTCAAAAGTCATCTTCTCTAGAGTTAACCTGAGTAGTAAGCTTCTATCATTACCTCAGCAACTATTGTTTTCAAAGGAGTTCACTTCTCTTTATCCAAAGTTCAGGGATTTGCTTTTGTATAAAAACTGCTCCCAAGTTGGCCTTAGAATCTAGAATCATCCTCTTTGACATGATTGCCTTCATGGCCGATGTCACTTACTTCTCTTCCTATTAAGGGACTTTATCCCTAATGTCTACTCCATCTTTCACGATTGCTAAGTTGTAAGAATGTTTGCATAAGCTCTTTTTACTTTGGTTCCCATGGATCATTTTCTCTTTAGAGTACTGTCCATGTACTACAAATGTTAGTTATCATATGCTCTCGGAGCATTATCCCAAACTGTAACCCTCGGATTGCATGCTCTTAGAGTGCTATCCTAGTTTGAAACCTTTGGATTACATGCTCTCAAAGCGCTATCCTAGCTTAAAACCCTTAGATTGTATGCTCTTGGATAACTATCCCAAGTTGAAACCCTCGGATCGCATGCTCTCGGAGTGCTATCTTGACCTAAGCTAAACCCTTAGATCACATGCTCTCGATGCGTTATCTTGACCTATGCTAAACCCTTAGATTGCATGCTCTTGGAGCACTATCCCAAGTTGAAACTCTTAGATTGTATGCTCTCGGAGCATTATCTCAACTTGAAACCCTTCGATCTTATGCTCTCAAAGCGCTATCCTAACTTAAAACCCTTAGATCCTATGCTCTCGAAGTGCTATCTTAACTTGAAACCCTTAGATTGCATGCTCTTGGAGCGTTATCCTAACTTCAAACCCTTATATTGCATGCTCTTAGAGCGCTACCCTAACTTGATACCCTCGAATCGGATGCTCTGGGAGTGTTATCCCAATTTAAAACCCTTAGATGGTACGCTCTTAGAGCGCTATCCCAACTTGAAAATTGCTTACTCTTAAAGCGTTATCCCCACTCATTTCCCTTAGGATCTTAGCCATCAACCAATCCTCCTTGTATAGTTCTTAGCGAGCCTATAAAGTGTTTATCTTCACTAAGTTCTTAGTGATCCCATAAGGCGCTTCTCTTCATCAATTTCTCTCAAGTGAGCTCATAAGGTGCTTCCTTTCATCATTAATTCCTTTTAGTAAGCTTGTAGGGCGCATTTTCTAAGACAATTAAGGGTTGCTAGTCCCCTAGAGACGTTCTCACCTAGGTTAGTGAGCTCAGGAGAGTACATCTAGGTTTTCCAAATCGATTTCCCTTACTAGCTATTAGGGCGCTATCTTTCAGTTAATGCCACTTTTGTGGTCTTGTCGACTTTGAAAGTGCTTTTTTTCCTATAAAACCTTTTAAGGTTATATTTAACTCGTAGGGCATTGTGCTCACTTTGTGTTCTAATAAGCTCTTAGAGCACCTTTCCCCTTTTTTCACCTTTTTTGTGAAATCCTTAGTGGACCAAACCTGATATAGGTCTGTGGATGAATACATGAACCCAATATTACACGTAACTAAAGGGTGGGTCCAAACCATGAGATGATCCAAAGGACAAATGAGAGTTAAAGGTTGAGTAGGGGTTCTCTTACACTAACGATAGATATGACACACCAATGCCTCATACGAGTTCGGGTTATACTTGATATGATGCATAAGTATGGCTAGAGGTCACTCGCTATTAGTTTACGGTTAATGGGCTAGATAAGAGTAACTCAAGAGTAAACAGATGCTATTAGTCTACGGTTAATGGGCTAGATAAGAGTAGCTCAAGAGTAAATAGAAGAATACTTAGCTAGAGAGAGCGTAAAAGTTTAGTGTATTCTCTATATGTTATCCCTATGGCTATTACAATTTACTAGTATTTATAGTACCCAATTAGGGTAAGTCTTAGGTTATAGGAAATTACAGAGAAGGATCCCTATTAGCTAAGAGAAAAAGGGAATAATTTATAGGGGTATCAATGTAATTGTGCAAAAAGAATGTCCCTTGTCAGAAAAGGATAGTATGGATGTCAAAAAGGATAGCGCATACGTGGTTTGCTATTTTTGTGGTTCCCATGACATTGTTATCCGAGCAAGGGCAAATTCTGATCAGGTAAGGTTGGTATCGGCAGTTTGGACTAGATCGAGGTTAACTCAGGGGGTAACACATTTTTGATCGGCTTTGGATGATTGGCTCCTGACAGTTGTTAGCTTGGCCTTAGTAGAGGTTGGCTATATCTTGATTCGATGCTTGGACTGGGGTCTGTTGTGGAAGGGTCGGTTCGACATGTTAGCTGATCACTATGGCAACTTTTTGAATGATGTAGAGAGTGAAGTAGCTTGGCAAGTTAGATTGAGAAATGCATTGCTCCTCAGTGCTCAACTTACCTTGAATAGCTCGCTGAGCCAACTGGGTAAGCCTATGAGCTCAAGAGCACGCGATTAGTTTGTGATCCTTATTAAAACTTAGGATAGCTAGCTAGTTATAGTGCTTCTTAGGGTAAATTCTATCATTGGGGGCAAAAATAGTGTTTTATTTGTCTTTATGGTAAAGTTTTACTCCAACTTCACCACAAAGAGGAGTAGTTGTAGATACTTTATTTTTATCCCCTTTTATTTTTAGAATTTTAGGATAAGGCAAAGGGTCTTAATTAAGGAAAAATACAAGAAAATTGGAAAATTTAGAAAAAAAAAACACAACAAAAATAAAAAAGAAATTTTAGAAAAATACAAAAAATAAAAAAATTTAAAAAACCACAAAAAGTAGAAAATTTAGGAAATTTAAATAAGTTTTTAAAATAATAAGCTTTAGATTTTAATAATAAGTTTTTTTTTTTTTGGAGAGGAATGTTGGGCCTAGACTTATATTCAAATCTAGCCCAGGTAAACCTTGTCTATAATTGCACATATAAACAAGGTACAGGCCAACGGTTTGATGGTAACATATTTTGACTTAATATTGCATATGACTTAAAGATCTTCGACATACTCCTATGTGTAATAAGTATACTCTTGGTGCATGTTTAATATGTTTTCTATGCACAGCTTTGTATTTAGTATCATATATTATCCAGGTTTACCTAGCCCAAACATGGAAGAAAATCATACTACATTTAATATTTTTCATCCATAACTCGACCATAATACCTATAAATAGAGGATTCCATTTTACTACAAACCATCAACTCATCAACTCATCACTCACAATCACTAAAATCCACTCACAAATGTCACTTTCTCTCTCTTTACACACCCCCCTTTTTCTCTCTTTAGGATTTGAGCAAGCTTAGGGTTTTCTGAGCTAGGACAAGTTGTGCTAGAAATTGCCTACTACGAGAGCTGTCCAACCCAACTGAATTTGATCGGCTTGTTGAAGATCCGACCTGTGTTCTCCTTGGCTTGATTTGGTGCCCTCTCCTTATTTCCTTTATCATTTTTTTTGTTTTATTATTGTTATTATCTTTGTAATATTCTATTGTATTGTTTTTTTTTCTTCTTCAATTTGTTGTATTGTAATTGTAACCCATTAAAAAAAGAGAGAGAAAAAGAAAAAAGAAGAAAAGAATTTGAAAAGAAACAAAAAGAAAAAAGAAAGTTGAAGGAGTTTTTTTTTTTTTTGGATGTTTTAGTAAAGAAATTAATATATATATATAAGACAATAAAATGAAGAAAATATATAAAAACCATTTTATGACTTAGAAAAGAATTTTTCAATAAAAAAAAAAAATAAAATGAAGTGTCTTTAAAAATATCATTTTTATCAATATCTCGTGTCATTCTTATCAATTTTTGGCACCGTTGCTAAGGAAAAGGCAAGTGTGTTGATATTAGATAAATTGAGGACTTTGAGCCTAGGCATTAGCATAGCTTTTGTATATTTGTAGCATAGTCGGTAACCTAGTTTAATTTTCGTTGATTTTGAGTAGTTTAGTTATTAAAGTTTCAATCTTTGTTTCTTTTTATGTTCAATTAAGTTGATTTAGCTAATCTATTATTGCTTTGAGCTAATTTGTGGATAAAGTTTAAAACTTTACTACGGAATTCGTTGAAAAGTGTTGAAATTATCCCTAGCCAATTTATATTAAACTAGGATGAGTGCTATTTATATTCTTGTGTTGAAACTTGCAGGTTATAGTTTTGGTAGTTCAGTTGCATTGGTAAGAAGTAGACATTAGGTGTGTCGATATGGGAGACAATAGAACACTTTGGGATTATTCAATCCCATCTATCTAAGACATAACCTCGATCCTTAACCACTTAAACTTCATGTAGATAACTTTAAACTTAATTTAGAATTGCTTCAATTCATTCAGGATGGGTAGTTTGGAGGATACCTTGATGAAGATCCAAATGAGCACATTTAAGAGTTTTACCAACTACGCTTAACAATTGAATATTAGGGAGTATTAGAGATGCCTTAAAATTGTGATTGTTCCCATTTTCTCTCAAAGGAAGTGCAAAGAGTTGGTACTATGGATCCAATGGGCAAAATATAAGCACTTGGGATAAATAGGCTTCTCATTTTCTTATATATTTTTTCCTACCAAATAAAGCTATCGTCCTTTGAGTTAGAATAATGAGATTTACACAAAGGGAGAGAGAGCCTTTGAGTGAAGCATGGGAATGGTTTAAGGAGTTACTATGACAATGCCCCTATCGTAGAATCTCTTAAGGTTAGCAACTGTAAATTTTCTATAGCAGACTTAGTCACGAGGATGGATCATTGGTAAACACTATTGCTAGAGGTAGTCTATTGAGTAAAATAGAGAATGAAGCTTAGGATTTACCTGAAGTGATAGCACATAATGTTAGGAATTGAAGAGCTTATGTTCATTTAAGAGAGTTTATCAAGGAATCGGTTGAAGAAGAATTAGAAAGACTAAAAGAGTAAGTTGCAAGGTTATCTGAATAGCATGAAAACCAAAAAATGTCACTTATGTTGGTACATAAGAGGTTCAATTGATTGAGGTTTGTGCTGAATGTGGGTTTACTCATGATGAACAAGATTATCTTAGATCAGGGCAAGTAAAGATATTGAAATATAACCTTGAGATTACACTTAGGCAACTACTAGTGAATTCATGTGGAAAATCTATGAGGCAACCTTTAAAGAGGGTTGAGAAAGGCTTACCCATGGATGGATCTAATGATTTCCTTAAGAGATCTCTAAGGAGTAGCCTAGAAAGTAGGGAGGAACATTGGACATGTTTGAATGAATCTCTTCACAATCATGACTTAACATGTTTACAATGAGGGAAACAACATAAGGAATTAATAGATGTTCTACACTTACTTAAGGAAAGGGATATGATAATGGAAAGCGAGCAATAGTTACCTAATAAATTTAAAGCATTGTTGTCAAAATCGTGATTCTACTATTCATTTTAATGCATAGAATTGGTGGAATCACATAAAATTGTATATAATCAATAAAATCATAAACTTGTAGAATTGTATATAAAAGTTCATAACTTCGCTAAAAGTCTATACATAAATGATTTTATATCCATTTTTGTTAAGAAAAACATTATAAAATCATAAACTAGTAGAAACGTATTTTTGACTCACGATTTTAACAATCATGATTTGAAGGAATCCAGTTAAGGAGCGGAAAGAAAATCAAAAGACCATGTCCTGAAAGGGATTGTGAGCCTATAAATAGGAATGAAAAGGAGAAGGTAGATGAAGAAAAGGAGAGGTAAATATGTAACCTTTCCCTTGAGAAGGAGCTCGAACTATGAGTTTATACCCTACCAATACCCTTCCTAGCTAGGTTGAAACAACAAAAACTAGATCAACAATTTGCAAAATTTTTAGAAACATTCAAACAGTTGCACATCAATGTACATCTTTTTAAGGCTTTTAGCAAATGTCCTCTTATGAAAAATTTATGAAAGAAATCTTAACTTGGAAAAGGAAGGTAGAAAAGTGAGTAATGATGCTTTTTAAGGAATGCATTGCCATCATGCTAGATACATTACCAAGAAAGCTAAAAGGCCCTAGGAGCTTAATAGTTCTTTATATGAAAGAGAGACTTTTGAGAGTAAGGCATTGTGTGATTTAGGCGTAAGCATTAATTTGATGCCATACTCTATATTCAAGCTTTTTGAATTAGAGGAGTGTAAGCTAACTAGAATGACTCTTCAATTGGCAGATAGAAGCATGAAGTATCTTTGAGGAATAGAGGAAGATGTCCTTGTGACTATTGGTAAATTTGTTTTCCTACTAAACTTTGTTGTGTTAGATATAGATGCTAATAAGGATATTTCGTTAATCTTAAGAAGGCTTTTTCTAGCCACCGCATAAGCAATGATAAATGTCAAGGAGGGAAAGCTTATACTAACCGCACTTGACAAGGAGATTACAATTTAGGTGCCTTTAATAGTGAAATTACCATAATGAGTTCATGATTGTCATGTTATGGAGCTAACTAATGATCAAATGGAAGAACTACAATAGGAGAAACCTAAAGAAGTAAGATTTGACAAGTGGTAAGAGGATTTTGAATGGAGTGATAGTGACAATGACAACAATAGCGACATCAATGAAGAAGATGATTTTGAAGGGGATAAGGTTTAAAAATTTAGCTAGAGTTTAGTCGAATTTAGAGGAGCCATTATAATTTGAACTTAACAAGGTCAAACCCCTATCATTAACTGAAACCCTACCTCAATTGGAGTTGAAATAGCTACCAGACAATTTGAAATACATTTTTTTTGGGAGAAAGAGACACTCTACTAGTTATAGTGGCCTTTAATCTATCAAACGAAAGAGAGCAAAAGTTGTTAGAGACAATAAGAGGGAACGGAGAAGTCATTGTTTGGACCATAGTAGATATACATGGCATTCACCCTTCATTATGCATGCATAGGATTTTTCTTGAGTTTGAATGTAAGCCTATTGTTCAACCATAGAGATGCCTCAATCATATTGTGCAAGAAACAGTAAAAGGAAGTGGTGAAATTGTTGGACATGGAGATAATCTACTTAAATTTGGATAGCAAATGGGTAAGTCTTATCTAAGTAGTTTTGAAGAAGGGAGGAATGACTATGGCAAGAAAATAAAAGAACGAGTTAATCCCAATTAAGACTATGACAAGATGGCGAGCATGTATAAACTATCGTAAGTTAAGTGATGCCACTTGAAGAGATCACTTCCCATTACCATTTATAGATTAGAAGGTTGAATGACTTGTAGGACATAAATATTATTGTTTTTTGGATGAATATTTAAGATACAATCAAATCCCTATAGCACTCAAGGATCAAGAGAAAACCACTTTCACATGTCCATATGGGACATTTACATTTAGAAGAGTGCCATTTAGGCTTTGCAATGCATTAGCAACATTTCAATAGTACATGATGTCAATATTCTCTAACATGATTGAACATGGGATTTAGGTGTTTATGGGTGATTTTTCTGTGTATAGAGAAAATGATAGGAATTAGGCTATTAGGCTTTTGACCCACAGTTGAGCTTAAGAACTAAAAGGGTTAGCAACGTGGATCCTCTACTCCAATAGACTCTTGCTGAAGTTAAGTATCTCTTTGCCGAGTTACATTCTATGCTGAGCTGAATGACTACCCATCTCTTCGAAGTATACCAAATTGTAGATTGCCGAGATAACAACTAGGCCATTCTTAGGTACTCACTCACGTCCAAGCTGACCAACTACTTGGCCTTACCCTTACCGAGGTGCTAAGAGAGAGACCTCGAACTGGTCCTTAGTCACCCTTGCTCGGACCAACAATCTAATCATACTCTTTTGCCTACATTCCCCAACAGTCTCTAGAATGTATCACCGCCACATATATAGGACTACGTGTAGAATCTACTATGTTAATCATCACTTTTCTTGAATATTCATTTTTGCTCTTTTATATTCTTATACATTACTTCTTTAGGGAAATACCTTTTTTGTCTTTTCCTTTTTAGGTATGTTGCCTTAAAGTCTTGGGTATAAATATCCCTTGTATTTGTAGTTGTAAACATCAAATATTGAACATTAATACACTTGACATTTTTCTTGTTGTAAACACTATTATGTTTACTCTCATTTCACTCTTATCCTAACCCTTAAGCAAGACTAGGTGGCGAATAACTTTACCGGACCATCTTGTTCATCATATTAAGTTATACCGTGAGTCCTCAGAAGTTCCATTGGTGCATCATATCCATTGGAGCCATTCATGGGTTTTGCTTACTTTTCATTCACTTTTGTTCTTTCGCAAATTCCCCATAATTTCCTTTTGAAGCTTTTGCAAGTTTGGACCCATTCAGCGATTGGCTTTGTTTGTTCTTGATTACGGTTCGCACCAACTTGTTATCGGAGAGGAGGTTTTTTTTTAGTTGTAGTTTGTTTTAGAAGTTCTGTTTATACTCTGTTTTGTATGTATGAAATAGAGTAAGTTACTATGCTTGTTTAATTACTGTACTTGTTAGTTGTTGCTTTTTTGGGTTGTGGAAGTGTTGCTAAAACACCTAGTTGAGAAGTTTGTGCTTTGAATATGCGGAGAAGATGACAAACCCAGGTGTAAACATTGGTGTTGGAGATGATAATAGTGGAGTTGTCTACCATGGTCGACAGTCTTAGGGAACTCTTACAAGCATTGACGAGAGACGTAACGAGGTGGTTAACCTCTTGATAGGTTTGACCCAAGCTATTCATGTGTTGGCTTACCAACCAACCGGGGCTACACAAAACACCCTATAAGCTGCTTAACCTATGATACGAGGTAAGCGCACCTATCAATTTTAATATAGCGGATATGAGTCCGAGTCGATCCCTCAGAGATTTTGAGTACTAATATTAACTTTAGCTTTATTATTTAACCGGAAAATTGTATCGAGTTGAATGAATTAAAAATACTGAAATTAATAAACTAAACTAATTATGAGACTTAACTAAGCAAATTAGAAAGTAATAAAACTACGAATGACTTCAAGTATGCAATAATGTATTTAGGAATTATTTCCCCTAGTGTTTAACATGTAACCTTTTTAAAATATATTCAATTCAATTTCTATTATTCTTGACCGGAGGGATTCACAATTAAAGCTAATATCTTTCTCAAGCATATTAACCCTAATTCTAAATTATTTACTGGAATCTCTTCACTTAGTAATATAACTTAGAATCGCATTAGTGTATAATGAATTCCCATGCAAACAATCAACTTTCCGAAAGAAACATGTATCTTATCTCTAAGTATACATGTAATTCTCTTCAATTATGCTAAGATCTAATTACACATGCAATTTCTCAATCAACATGCATAATATCATATATTGACACTCTAGAATTATCAATCCACAATTAAACAACATAATTGAATCAAGAAAAGATAGAAACTTTATTGAAATTATAATTCAATCCAAGGGTTACATAAAACCCTAGGTTCCATAATCCTAAATACTCGAATTCTAAGCTATCATAACGAATCTATAAACGAGTTCCATCAAAAACATAAAATAAAACATGAAAACCCCTCTTGATTTGATGAACAATCTCTCTAATCTTGAAATTGATGTTGTTCTCGCTTCTTGATTGATGTTCTCCTCAAGTCTCTTCTCGTCTCTTGTGTCCCTTTGTTTCTGTAATGTCTCCCCTTCTTTTAAACCTTAAGATATCCTTTTATATGTGTATTATACGGATTTTATTTTCGTCACCAGACATGGCCTGGGACATGGCCGTGTCCCCAGGTCGTGTAACTTTCTGCACTAAGGCAAAATTTCTACACAACTTCAAAACTTCATAACTTCTTCGTTTGAACTCGGAATTGAGTGAAACTTGATTCCTTTTCTTCGTTTTCGAGCCTAGAACGCGTTTAAATCCTGAAATCAACATTTTACTCAATTAAGTATCAATTTCTTTTAAAGAAAACCAAAAAATGTAAGAGAAATACTATAAAATCACCATATAAAATATGTTTAAAATTAGAGTTATCAACCTATTAGAGGTCAGAACCCGGCTCAATAAGTTCGAGGTGGAGGAGTAGGCGAACGAGTAAGATGAAGAATAGACCTAAGAGAACTAAATGAATAGGATGAGGAAGAGTATTTTGAAGAAGAACGATTCCAAGTCTTTAAAGCATTTAACCATGTGAAGTTTTGGATATTGAGCTTCAATGGCTTTTGGAGTACTGATGAATATTTGGAATGGAAAGAGAAAGTGGAGCGTATGTTTGACTATTACCAATATGAGGATTACGAGAAGGTGAGAATTGCTGCCGTTAAGTTCTCTTGATATGCCTCCATGTAGTGGAAGAATTTCTAGGCTATGAGGAGGTGAGAAAGCTCCCGAGAGGTTAATACTTGGCCTAAAATGAAAAGAATACTCAAGAACAGGTTCATGCCAAATACTTATATGTAAGATACCATTACTCAGCTTCAAGGGTTGAGACAAGGAGGCCAAACAATTAACGAGTATGTCTAAGAATTCTAAATGGTCATGATCCGATGTGTGGTAGAGGAACCACCAACATGAACAATATCTAGGTTCCTTACTGGGTTGAGAGGTGACATTCGAGACATTGTAGAACTTTAATGATTTATCGCAATAGATGAAGCCATTAGAATAGCCTAATGAGTAGAGAGGTAGAGAAGAAGTCGAGTATTGGCCTGAATGTCGACTAGCCGACTTGGATAGGGAAGTGATTGAGCTTAGTCAAGTACGAAGCCTAGCCGAAAGGTGGATGTCCGAGCTGAGATAAAAGGTTGACTTGACAATGATGTATCGACCTAAATTTATGAGAAAGGGTAAGGATTTGGTAGGGAGACGAGCTAGATCAAATGCTTCAAGTGCTAAGGGTTCGGACATATGCCGTTCAGTGCTTGAACCGAAGGACAATGGTCATCAAGGGAGATGTCCCAAAGCTAGAGGTAGAAAGTATTGATGAGGATCTTGAGGAGAAGGAGAACAATGTCGAGAAAGAAGTTGCTAAGAAAGAATTGATTAAAGAGGATGTGTTCACTGAGGACTTAGACCGGTTGGCCTTAGTTGTCCCATGTGCAATGAACATTGAACCCTCACAAGAGGAGGAGCAGAGGGGGAACTTGTTTTATACCACTTGTAAAGTGAATAATCAGGTAAGCACATTAATTGTTGATAGTGAAAGTTGTACTAATGTGGCATTAATCGATTTGGTCATAAGGTTAAAATTGCTAACTATTGCACACCCGAAGCCGTATAAGCTGCATTGGCCGAGTGAGAAAGGGGCATTACATGTCACCCGACAAGTACTATTGTAGATCAATTTTGGACATTACTTCGATGAAATTCTTTATGATGTGTTGCCTATGTATGCTTCACATGTGCTGCTTGGCCGAACATGGCTATTTGATAGGAGAGTTATCTATGATGGGTGCAAAAACACATATATGTTCAAGAAGGATGATCGAAAGATTAAACTAAACTCGATGTCACAAAGAGAAGTTAACAAACTACAGACTATACTTGCTTACAAATCAAAGAAGGCTCTGGTGATGAGTAGAGCCAAATTTCGAGAGGAGGCCATCAATGCTGATGAGTTGACCCTTATGTTGGTTAGGCGCCTGCTAAAGATAAGGGGGGGTATGGGGTTGAATTACCCTAAGAAGTGAGAGCACTACTAGATGAACATACCAATCTATTCCCAGAAGAGTTACCCAAAGGGTTAGCCTTATTACAAGGCATAGAACACTGCATTAACTTAATACTCGGTGCCACCTTACCGCATAAGCCTGCTTATTGAATGAGTCCTAAACACGCTTCTGAACTCTAACATCAACTCAATGAGTTACTGGAGAGAGGGTATGTTAGGGAAAGTCTTAGCCCTTATGTTGTACCGATACTTCTATGTTGTACTGGTGCTTTTAGTACCGAAAAATGATGGAACCTAGTGGATGTGTGTAGATAGTTGAGCCACGAATAAGATTATAATCAAGTACAAGTATCCTATTCCGAGATTGGAAGACATGTTGGATGAGATGAGTGGAGCTAAGGTCTTCAGCATGATTGATTTGAAGTCCGGTTACCATCAAATCTACATGAGGCTAGGAGATGAGTGGAAAACTGTATTTAAGACTCAACATAGACTTTATAAATGGATGGTTATGCCTTTCGGCTTGTCGAATGCCCTGAACACTTTCATGAGACTGATGAACCATGTGTTAAGACATCTAATAGGGAAGTGTGTCGTATTGTACTTTGATGATACCCTAATACATTGCTAACATGTTGAGTCATTGTGAATGTCTCCATGCTATATTGAACGTCCTCTATACCGAGAGATTATTTTGCAATCTCAAGAAGTGTTGCTTTTACTAGGAGGAAGTGGTATTCTTGGGCTACATAGTAAGTAGAGGAGGCTTATGAGTAGCTGACTCCTACTACTTGTACAGACGTGAGAAGTTTCCATGGACTGGCTTCATCGTATAGAAGATTCATCAGAAATTTCAACACTTTCACTACACCACTTATTGAGTTAACAAAGAAGAACATTGACTTCCGATGAGGAGAAAGGGAAGAGAGGAGTTTTTCCAAGATAAAGGAAAGGTTAACCTCCGCACCTGTACTTGTTCTGCATGACTTCAAGAAAATATTTGAGTTGGAATGTGACACGTCAAGCATTGGAATAGGCGTTATCCTAATGCAAGAAGGCTAACCAATTGCCTATCATAGTGAGATTGTCAAAGGACCTCAACTAAATTTCTTTGTGTATGATAAAGAACTCTTGGTGCTGATCCAAGCACTACAAGTATGGTAGCATTATCTACTGTCGAGAGAATTTGTCATCTATATTAACTATGAGTCCTCGAGGTACCTTCAAAGTTAGACCAAATTGTCAAAGCAGTAGGCAAGATGGATTGAATTTCTTGAGGGATTCAATTTCATGATAAAATACAAGCAGAGAAAGAGTAATGTAGTTGTAGATGCTCTTTTAAGAAAACATGCATTTCTGAATGAATTGTAGACTAGATTGTTTGGGTTTACAAGTATTAAAGAACAGTATTTTGAGGATCTACACTTTGGGCTCATACATGCGCGTTGTGCCGATGGAAGGGCAGTAGACAAGTATCATATAAAGGAAGGATACTTGTTTCGAGGAGGTAAATTGTGTATGCTAACTTGTTCACTTTAGGAGCTGTTGATTAGTGAAGCTTACAATGGAGGACTGTTCGGACATTTTGGGGAGAAAAGAACATATGAATTGCTAAGTGGTTGATTCTTTTGGCAAAGAATGAGGTGAGATGTATACTGAGTTGTTAAAAGCTGTGTTGTGTGCAAGAGGGCTAAGTGCCGAACCGAACAAGGAAAAGCAATGCCTTTACTTATTCCAACAAAGCCATGGACCGAATTGGGAATAGACTTTTTTCTTAGACTATTGCAAATTGCCTGAGGCAAAGATTCTATAATGGTTGTCGTAGATAGGCTCAGTAAGATGGTACACTTCATGCTTTATTCCAAAACTGATGACGCTTCGGCTATTACTTCTCTTTTCTTATAAGAGATAGTATGGTTACATGGCGTATCGAGGAGTGTAGTCTTTGAGAGAGATCTAAAGTTCTTGAGTAATTTCTAGAGGACCTTGTGGCATCTGATAGGAACTAAACTATTATTTAGTACTTCCTATCACTCCCAAATTGATGACCAAATAGAGGTGGTTAATTGCACCTTCGGATTACTACTATAGACACCTAATTTTTGCCCTTCCATAGTCTTAATTCTTATTTGTACAAAAAGGGTCCTAATTCAAAAAAAAAAAAATAATAAAATAAAAATTAACAAATAATGAAAATACCAAAAAAATAAGAAAAGGAAACATTATAAAAATTTCGTAGATTTTTAGGAAGTAATTTATATTAGGAATAATTAGTTTTAGTGTTAGTTTTAGTTTAGTTAAAATTTTTATTCTAGGGAATCGGATAGTTTAAATATAATTTAATGGTAATGAATATCAAGATACAGGTCAACCGCTTAACGGTTAAGTAGCGGAGTATTTGGGTGCATTTAATTCAAGGTCTTGGGTTCGAGTCTCAGCAAGTACCTATGTCTTTATTTTTCTAACTTTGTAGAGACGAGATGAAAATACGATTCATATCTAGTTAAATCGTGTGAATTTAGTTAAATCATATTTGAATTTATTTGAATCTAGTTTAATTAATGAATCAGATATAATTAGATATGATAAGATATGATATGGTTTAGATTATATAAATACACTCTAGTAGTCAGAGAAAAAGAACAATAATAGAAAACAGGTCCACTCACGACGACTATAGACTGCACTGCCACACACTTCGAACATGTAATGGTCTGTCACCACTGACAAGCAAATTCCAATTCCAATTTAAAACCAAAATCCCTGATGCCATCCCAATTGAAGTCTAATTCCTTGATGATCCAAATTCAAATGCAAGTTAACGTCGAAGGCCATAATTCTATTCGAAGTCTAGCGATCCGAAGCAAGCCGTAATCCAATCGAGATTCCAATTGCAAATTCAGGCGTCATTGCTTCAACACAATTCGGTCCGAAGTCTACACATTCGCCAAGAATTAATGTTTCCTGATATCGAATCTGTGTATGATGTACATTTTCATGTCTTTGTTATAATCCAATTCGGACATCCTTCACTTGACAATCTATGTTAACTGAGTTCCACAACACCTGATGCTATCCAAAATCAACGACATCCCCTGATTGAACTCGGACATTGTACAGCAGCCACAACCTCCGACGTCTCCCCCTCCACACCGTTGTACCAGCGTTTGCAGTTACATTAGACGTGAGGCGCTACCCCATTGCTGAACCACCCAAATCAGGTTCGAATACTAGTTTTTTTATTATTATTGTTATTGATTAGTTGATTAGTTACTTAGTTATTTAATAGGATACATATATATATATATATGTATGTATGTATATAGTTAGGAAACTTTTAATATTAGTTCATATATGATTGAGTATGTTACATAGTTTATTTAAATAAGTAGTTGTTGACAATAAAATATAGTTGTGAAAATATATATATTAGCTTAAGAGAGTTTTTTTTAATATTGTTTTAGAATTCTTCACGTAGGAAAACTTTTTTTTTAATGAAAATTAACAGTAAAAAAAACCCTTTTTTTTTTTAAATTTTAGGACTTTTAGCGAATTTTTTTTTTTAAAATAATAACATTCAAGAGTTAGGACCCCGTTAAATTTTTTTAAATAAACTGAAATAAATTAAAATGTAATCTTGGATGGTTTTCAAAAATTAAAATAAACCAACATACTAAAGATTTTTTGAAAGAACTACGATCATCTAATCCCGACTAGTGGGTACGTAGGTACTTTCGGGGCGACGATAAAATATATAGAAACTTAGGTTCTTTTTCTTTTGATTTTTCTTTTGTTTATTTATCTATTTATTTTAAATATTATAATTAGAAAAATAATCCTAATTTCGGTAAATAAATAGTTGTACCCGTTAGGGTTTAATAGGTTAGCCCCCGAATTCGGAACCCTCTGATTCTTTGTTAAAATTGAAATCAAAGACCAGTAGCTAAATCGTAATCAATCCACCCAATTGATTACGGTTTCTTTTTTTTTCCCGACTTCGGTTGGGTGACGACTTCGAAAATTATTTTCAATAAAAAAACCGGAATTTCTCAATTTCTTTAGTCGAGGGTTAATATTAAATGTTAGGATTTAGTATTAATCAAGAAATGAGAAATTAATTTTAAACAAAAATCGAAAAATCAGACTCGATAGTTTGGTGACTCTACTGGGGACCGCTGGAGAGCTAGCCACTAAAAGTTGCCGAAAATAGGATTATTTTTCAAAAAAAAAAAAAGAAATAATAATAAAAAAAGAACTTAGGTATATTGTTTCATGTATTTGTTTATTTTATTTATTTGTTTTTTTTACTAGCATTTTTTTGTTGTGGCAGTTTATCTAAGGGGGAATTTTGGGGGGTTTTACTTTTATCTTTTATTTATTTTATTTTATTTTATTTTCTTTTCTGCATCATAAATGCATGTTAGACACGGTTAGAACCAGGCCGTCTTAGGACCTTAGGAGGGGGGCCATTGTATAAGCTTTGGATGTTGTGGGGTAACCACCTTCCGGGGCTAATCAGGCTACTTCACTCAAGTTCAAATGCAACCACAGAATCGTGGCTTTGAAAAACATAGTGGTTGTAGAACTTAAGGACCTTTAGAACCCATCCTTTATATTATATGAAAACTTTTTCAAAAATTCATAAGAATCTATGATGTGGTAAACCTAAATTAATAAAGACAGTTGTGAAGTTGTGATTGTAATTGTAATTATAATATTTCCTTGTAAATAACTTGTAAAATTTTACGTAAGGTTTAGATTACGTTGTAATTTTAATTTTGATTTTAACTAAGTCATGGCTGGATCAAATTAAGGGTCTTTTAAAGACATTCATGTCCACCTACTGCATTGGCCTCAAAAACTACTTCAAATGTGGTTTCGACTCTTCAGCCCATATAAATAGGAGTTTAATAAGAATAAGATTAGAGCCATCCTCTCCCTACAGAAGAGCCCTATAAATATTACTTTAGTTGCAGACCTTAGTGCATCTATTAAGGCTCGAGTCTATCACTTTTTGTTTGGGCCCATATCAGTTGAGCCCAACCTTTATAGAGTAAATAAATAAAAAAATAATAAAACAAAAAAAAAGAAACAAAACAAAAGAATCAAACCTGTAAAATAATAGATAGTTATCATTGTGCCTAGTATTTTACCCACCAGAAATATTCATTCTTTTAGGTAAATTCAATTTTTTGCAAATAGCCTTCTTCATTTGGAATAAATAAGATTTAGATATTTTCTTTGTTTAGTCTTTTATTCTTTAGAATTCCTCTCTTGTAAATAGACTCTCAGTAATGTTGTTCTCGACTTGTATATATTTCTATGAAAGCAATCTTCTGTAATCATCCATTCACAATTCTATCACTCGGTCTTTGTAACATAAAAACCCTAACTTTTCCTCTCTCTCTTTCAAAAAAAAAATAATAATAATAAAAAGAAAGAGAAAAGAAAGAAAAAAGAAGGAAAGAAAAGAAAAAGAAAGAAAAGTTGCTAACGGTTACAAATCCTTATAGGGTTCGGGATAAACACAACCACTTGGCCCATTAAGGCAGCTAATCTAAACAGATCCACTTGGCCCGAGAAAATAACTAACTAAACCCGAACCCTAGCCCATCAAGATGATTCAACAAACTCAAGGCTTTGAGCCATCAAGTTCAACCATAAACCGAGTCAAAGCATAAAGCCATAAAATACTATCCTAAGCTTGATCCCTGTTACAAACAAAAAGGGCAATTCATTAGTCCCTTCCACTTCAAAAGTTGTTAGTTTTAGCCCATTTGAACTCTAAAGAACCTAACCCAAAATCAAATATGGAAGCTTAAGGGCATTAAGACCTATAAGTCTAGGGCATGGGGCATTTAGTCTTTGAAATTTCATAATCGGGCCATGTTCCAAGGAATTGGGGTATAAGGTCTATCATCATCTTAAGGTTAATTCATCCCTATGTAAGGAATTGGTAACTCATTTTTTAAAAAGTTTTGAATGAAAAGAGGTGAGCTATATCTTATACACTAACCCTTAAACACTTTGAGAGTTAAGAGACATCATGGTGAGGATGTTTTGGACACATTCCTTAAAGGAGGTCTATTTTGAAATTGATACGTAGATCGGAATGAAGTTAGGTATTTATTTTCAAATCCCAAACACAATTATCCTTTGATAACCTCGTTGGATTGATTTGGAGTCATCTTAAATGAAAACCCTATCAAGAACCACCCCACAGTGGGGCAATTCAGAGGTTAGGGTCATTGATTAGGAGAAAAGGATAAAACTGATTTGTGCTTACCCTAGTAATAACAATTCAAGGATAATTTTTGTTTTTAATAAATTGTTCTCTTTGAAGAAGAGCTAACATTTTTCCAAATACCCCAAACGTTACACATATCTTACCTAAGCTGATGCATTCTGAACCTGAACCTATGAATTTAGGGCCTTGATTCATCTAAAGACAAAAACTTGACAAAAGACATAGCTATTTTTAGGGAGAGAAAGGAAAGAAATGAAAGGAAATAAAAAAAGAAAAAAGAAAAAAGAAAAATGAAAAAAGAAAAAATAAAAAGAAAAAGAAAAATAAAAGGAAAAAGAAAAATTAGGAAAAAGAAAAATGAAGAAATATGTAAACATCGGGCTTGAGAAAATCCCCAATCAAAGAAGGCCCAAGTTGCTCTAAAAACACAAGGCCTTTAATCGCATTCCCAACCAAAAACACAAAACCTCATATTCATTTAGAATCATGTTCTCAACCACAAATCAAAAACTTCATATTTAGCTCAAAATCACACTCCAAAAAACTTTTCTATCCACTCGATTCTCAAACACAAGGCCTTCTTACCCACATTACCTCCCTACTCAAAGCTCTTCCAATTTTGAAGAATAATTTATCTAAGATAAAAATTATTTTTGAAATTGGGGTAAGTGCACATCTAGTTCATTCTTAAGGGTTCTTGACTTGTACCCCCGGGTTGGACAAAAGCACTTCTTTCAAAATAGGCCCTCTTAATTAACTTCTTTTGAAACCATTTGACCAAAAGCCCAATTTACAATACTAAACCCAAAAAGACCTAACAGATCGATCAGAACGTATCATTTACAAATTGGATTATAATTTCTGGAATAGTAATCAAGAGTGAAATCCAGACTGAAAGTGTGTAAGGAAGTCTTCTTCGACTAAACTAATCGTAAGTTACCTTTTCCTTACGAAATGAATGTTGAAGGCCTATCTAAGAACCTTATTGTTTAGGTTACAAACTAGGGTGAATATGATATACCCTATATGATTATAGCATTTGCCTTTTAAATAGGAATTTGTATCCGTTAGTAAACTTTCAAGGAAAAAAAAACGAAAAAAGAAAATGAAAAGACATGAAAAGGAGAAAGAGAAAGTAGAGGCTTGTTACAAGTTTTTCCATTCATTTTCCAGTCCATTTCATCCATAGTAGCCAAATTTTCAATTCATGTTATAAACAGTTTTCACCAAATTTCTCGTTTGTAAATTTCTCAAATCAAGAGTCTTTTTCAAGTTGGCCATGGTCCTTAGTTTTACTTTCAACTATCAATAGAATTTAAGCGAGTCAGAAGGCTGCTTACCCTTTATCTGTTTTCTCAAGGATATAGTGAGCTCATAGTGCACTGTTCCTATCCATATCTTCTTTAGCGCTTCAATCAGCTTATGGAGCGCTATTTAGATTCATATTCTCATTTAGGGATCTAGCCAGCTCATAGAGCGCAGTCTCAATCTAAAGCTTCTTAAGCTTCTGGCTGACTCTTAAAACAGTCCCAATTTATAATCTCCTAGGGAACTAGTTAGCTCGTAAGAATAGTCCTAATCCAAAGTTTCATAGGCTCCTAGTTGCCCAACTCACAAAATGTTTCAGGGATTTAGCAAGCTCATGGAGCGCTATCCCAATTCAAGTTTTCTTTATATTTTTAGGTCTTAGCCAGCTCAAGGGGCGCTTCGACCGCCTTGGTTAGTTAGCTCATTAAGAGCACGACCAAGTTTTCTTCATATCTTTAGGTCTTAGCCAGCTCATGGGGCGCTTCGACCGTCTTGGTTAGTCAGCTCATTAAGGGTACGACTAAGTTTTCTTCATTCTTTAGGTCTTAGCCAGCTCATGAGGCGCTTCAACCGCCTTAGTTAGTCAGCTCATTAAGGGCACGACTAAGTTTTTTTTTCTTCATCTTTAGGTCTTAGCTAGCTCATGGGGTGCTTTGACCGCCTTGGTTAGTTAGCTCATTAAGGGCACGACCAAGTTTCTTCATTCTTTAGGTCTTAGCCAGCTCATGGGGCGCTTTGACTGCCTTGGTTAGTCAGTTCATTAAGGGCACGATTCAAGTTTTTCTTCATATTTTTTAGGTCTTAGCCAGCTCATGGGGCGTTTTGATCGCCTTGGTTAGTTAGCTCATTAAGGACACGATCCAAGTTTCCTTCATTTTTAGGTCTTAGCCAACTCAAGGGGCGCTTTGATTGCCTTGGTTAGTTAGCTCATCAAGGGCACGACCAAGATTCTTGTTATTCTTTTCTAGAGATTTTTGCCAATTCACAAAGGCACTTCCCATTGTTGTTCTGACCCTTGTCAAGTGACTTAACATTCCTTAGGATAGAGTCGTCTTGAGGCAAAAACGGTGTCTTTTTTGTCTTTGTGGCAAAGTTTTGCTCAAACTTCACCACAAAGAGGGGCAACTGTAGATACCTAATTTTTGCCCTTCCATAGTCTTAATTCTTATTTTTACAAAAATGGTCCTAATTCAAAAAAAAAAAAAACAAAATAATAAAATAAAAATTAACAAATAATAAAAATACCAAAAAAATAAGAAAAGGAAAAATTATAAAAATTTCGTAGATTTTTAGGAAGTAATTTATATTAGGAATAATTAATTTTAGTGTTAGTTTTAGTTTAGTTAAAATTTTTATTTTAGGGAATCGGATAGTTTAAATATAATTTAATGGTAATGAATATCAAGATACAGGTCAACGGCCTAACGGTTAAGTAACAGAGTATTTAGGTGCATTTAATTCGAGGTCTTGGGTTCCAGTCTCAGCAGGTACTTATGTCTTTATTTTTCTAACTTTGCAAAGATGAGATGAAAATGCGATTCATATCTAGTTATATCGTTTGAATTTAGTTAAATCACATTTGAATTTATTTGAATCTAGTTTGGTCCACTCACAACGACTATAGACCGCACTGCCACACACTTCGAACATGTAATGGTCTGTTACCACCGACAAGCAAATTCTAATTCCAATTTAAAACCAAAATCCTTGACGCCACCCCAATTGAAGTCTAATTTCCTGACGATCCAAATTCAAATGCAAGTTAACGTCGAAGGCCATAATTCTATTCGAAGTCTAGCGATTCGAAGCAAGCTGTAATCTAATCGAGATTCCAATTGCAAAGTCAGACGTCATTGCTTCAACACAATCCGGTCTGAAGTCCACGCATTCGTCGAGAATTAATGTTTCCTGATATCGAATCTATGTATGATGTACATTTTCATGTCTTTGTCATAATCTAATTCGGACATCCTTCACCTGACAATCTATGTTAACTGAGTTCAACAACACTTGATGCTATCTAAAATCAACGACATCCCCTGACTGGACTCTGACACTGCACAGCGGCCGCAACCTTCGACGTCTCCCCCTCCACACTGTTATACCAGCGTCTGCAGTTGCATTAGATGTGAGGCGCTACCCCATTATTGAACCACCCAAATTAGGTTCGAATACTAGTGTTTTTATTATTATTGTTATTGATTAGTTACTTAGTTATTTAATAGGTATATATATATATATGTATATAGTTAGGAAACTTTTAATATTAGTTCATATATGATTGAGCATATTATATAGTTTATTTAAATAAGTAGTTGTTGACAATAAAATATAGTTGTGAAAATATATATATTAGCTTAGGAGAGTTTTTTTTTAATATTGTTTTAGAATTCTTCACGTAGGAAAACTTTCTTTTTAATGAAAATTAACAGTGAAAAAAACCATTTTTTTTTTTAAATTTTAGGACTTTTAGTTAAATTTTTTTTTTATAAAACAATAACATTCAAGAGTTAGGACCCCATTAAATTTTTTTAAATAAACCAAAATAAATTAAAATGTAAACTTGGACGGTTTTCAAAAATTAAAATAAACCAATACACTAAAGATTTTTTAAAAGAACTACGATTATCTGATCCCGACTAGTGGGTACGTAGGCACCTTCGGGGCAATGATAAAATATTTAGTAACTTAGGTTTTTTTTCTTTTGATTTTTCTTTTGTTTATTTATCTATTTATTTTAAATATTATAATTAGAAAAATAATCCTAATTTCGGTAAATAAATAGTGGTATCCGTTAGGATTTAATAGGTTAGCCCTCGAATTTGAAACCCTCTGGTTCTTTATTAAAATTGAAATCAAAGACCGGTAGCTAAATCGTAATCAATCTACCCAATTGATTACGGTTTCTTTTTTTTTCCCCAACTTCGGTCGGGTGGCGACTCCAAAAATTATTTTCAATAAAAAAACCGAAATTTCTCAATTTCTTTAGTCGATGGTTAATATTAAATGGGTTAGGATTTAGTATTAATCAAGAAATGAGAAATCAATTTTAAACAAAAATTGAAAAATCAGACTCGATAACTACTTTGAGTTGCAGTGGGCAAGAACTTGGTTGATTAGGATGCTTGCTTACTGGTGGTTGAATTTGCTGACAACTGAACAGTACATGACACTACTAAGCAAACCCCCTTCAAAATGGTCTATGGTTTTAATCTCGAGTTACCCCTCGATCATATACTTGTACTTGTGCCCGTGCAAGAGGACCTTAATGTAAGAGCAAGAGCTAGAGCATAATCCTTTTAGCACATCTATGACAAAGTCACTTAGTACATTGACCAAGCTACCATATGTATGCGAGAGAAGACTAAGGGTAGGACGACCTAACATTTTCAACCAAGAGACTTGGTGTGGCTGCATCTAAGTAAAGAGAGGTTTCCGAGCAAGAGGAGGAACAAGTTATCCCTAAAGGTTAAAGGACCTTTCAAAATCCTCCAGAAGATCAATGAGAACACCTACAAATTGGAGCTGCCCAAGGACTATGGGATTTTTAACACCTATAGCATTGCTAACCTTAGTCCATATCACCCCGATGGAAAGTTGACTAGAGGCCATTCCGATTTGATCCCAAATTCAAATCAACCTGGATGGAATGATAGCAATCAAGCTACTAAGCCTTTGATTTGCAACTAAGCTTGAGGATTGGAAGGGCTTGCAAGCTAGATCCTCTTGCTCCAGCCGAATCTTACCGAAGCCGAGTATCTCTTTGTCGAGTTACACTTTATGCCAAGCCGAATAATTGTCCATCTCTCCAAAGTATACTGAATTGTAGATTACTGAGATAATAGTCAGGCCATTCTTGAGTACTCACTTACGTTCGAGCCAACCGACTACTCGACCTTACCTTTGTCGAGGTGCTAAGAAAGAGACCTTGAATTGATCTATAGTCACTCTTATTCGGATTAGTAATCTGATCATACGCCTTTGCCCACATTCCCCAATGGCCTCACCAATGTATCATTACCACATATAAGATCTGCTACACTAATCATTGCTTTTCTTGAATATTCATTTTTACCCTTTTGTATTCTTGTACATTACTTCTTTAGGGCAATACTCTTTTATCTTTTCCTTTTTAGGCATATTGCCCTAAAGTCTCAGATATAAATACCCATCGTATTGGTAGTTGTAAACATCAGATATTGAACATTAATACACTTGACATTTTTCCTCTTGTAAATACTATTCTGTTTGTTCTCATTTCACTCTTATCCCAACCCTTAAACAAGGCTAGATGGTGAGTAAACTTACTAGACTATCTTATGCGTCATATTGAGTTGTGTCATGAGTCCTCAAAAGTTCCATTGGTCCGTCATTTCCATTGGAGCTGTTTGTGGGTTTTGCTTACTTTTTATTCACTTTTTTTTCTTTCGTACATTCCCCATCATTTCCTTTTTAAGCTTTCGGCAAGCTTAGACTCATTCTGCGATTGGCCTTGTCTGTTCTTAGTTATGGTTTGCACCAGAAACATTTGAAAAATGCCTAGAAAATCTACCAACAATCTTGAAACAATGTAAACAAACCCACCTTGTGCTTAATTGAGAGAAATGTTATTTTATGGTACAAGTTGTACTGGGATATAAGATCTCTAAGTAAGGAATATAGGTGGATAAAGCAAAGGTGGAAGTAATAGTTAAGTTGCCCCTAACTACTAATGTAAAGGGCATTTGAAGTTTCCTCGGCCATGTTAGGTTCTATCTTCAATTTATAAAAGATTTTTCTAAGGTCTCATAGCCATTATATGCCCTACTAGTAGAAGATGTGCCTTCTGATTTCAACCTCGAGTATAAGAGTGCATTTGAGACATTGAAGGAGAAATCAATGACTGCACCAATTATAGTGGCTCCTATTTGGACACTACCATTTGAACTCATATGTGATGCAAGTGGTATTGCAGTAGGAGCTGTTTTAGGGAAAAAGAGAAAAAAAAAATCTTCTAAACAATTTACTATGCAAGCAAAATGCTCAATGAGGCTTAGAAAAATTATGCAACCACCGAAAAGGAGCTACTTACTGTGGTTATTGCATGTAATAAGTTTCAATCATACTTAATAGGATCTAAGGTGATGTATACACAAATCATGTAGCCTTTAAGTACCCGTTGAACAAACCTAATGCTAAACTAAGGCTAATCCATTGGGTTCTCCTATTATAGGAATTCGATTTTCATATTATTGATGGAAGAGGTAGTGAGAACCTAGTAGTTGATCATTTATCACGAATCACCATAGGTGAAGATGATTAGCCTATTCATGAAAGCTTCCTAGATGAACAACTATACACGATCAATTCAATTCAATTACCTTGGTATGCAAACATTGTCAATTATCTAGTCGGAAGGATCATGCCATATGGTCTAAACTACAACCTATAAAGGAAATTTCCCAAGGAAGCACATAATTATTTCTAAGAAGAACCGTATCTGCTTAAGTGTTGTGTAGATAAAGTGATTAGATGTTGTGTAATGACAATCAAAGTACGAGATATTATCAATCACTACCAAAGGGAACCTATCGGGGGGGTAGAGCTGCATTTTAGTGCATATCGCTTAGTGGCAAAGATCCTACCATGTGGTTTCTATTGGTCTATCATTTTTGTTGACTACAAGGAGTACATAATGTAATGCTCAAGATGTCAATAAACAAGGAGCATATCGAGGTGAAATGAAATGCCTTAGCAAGGGATTCTTGTTATTAATTTTTTTTATGCTTAGGGAATAGATTTCATGGGACTACTCCTTACCTTAATGTCTAATAAGTACGTTCTTGTCTGCTTTACTTACTAATGATTCTCAAAATGTCCTCAAGTTTGTTAAGAAAAGCATCTTCATACATTTTAGAGTACCATGAGCTATAATTAGTGATGAGGGAACACATTTTTGTAACAATCAAGTTAATAGTTTACTAGCTAAGTATGGGATTAAACACTAAGTAACATCAGTAGATAGGTTGAACTATCGAACCAAGAGTTAGAGCAAAATTTGGAAAAAACTATCAAAACTTTTAGGAAGGATTAGGCTTCCAAGTTGGATGTTGCAATGTGGGCTTATAGGACATCCTGTAAAAAACCCCATAAGGATGTCCCTCTATTGAATGGTTTATGGGAAAGCTTGTTACCTCCCAATTGAAATTGGCATAAAGCATATTAGGTAATTAAATTCCTAAACTTTGATAAAAATTTAGCAGAAGACCTTCGAATGTTATAGCTGGATGAATTAAAAGAATTTAGGAATGAAGCTTTTGAAAATGCTTAAATCTATAAAGAAAAGATAAAGAGGTGGTATGACAAGAAGACACCTCTTTAAGAACTTTGAAGTAGGGTAGAAGGTTTTTTTTTTATAATGTTCGATTAAGATTCACTTAAAGTGGATAGGGCCATACAAAATTACAGGAATACTACCTCAGTGAGCAATTGAGATTAAAGGAAAGGAAGGAGAAACCTTTAGACTAAGTAGACACATGCTTAAGCCATTCTTTGAGACAGAAGGAATTGAACTAGTGAAAAGAATTGCTTATTTGGATGACCTATCGTGAATTAGCACCAAAAAGCTGGGCTTAAGGCTTAAAAACAAGCACTTGGTACGAGGTGATATGTTGCACCAAGAATAGACAATGTCGGTCATATTGGTGGTAGGTCCGAACCCTCCAAAAGTTTGAAAACGAAGATGGAAATGTGTGAAAATTAGAAGTACATCAAGCAAAATCCTACAAACTATTATGAGGATATGATGCACTAAGGAATTCCATAAACTCACAAACTAGCTTAATATGACACATGAATAGCTTAGTGAGGTCATTCGCTACCTAACTTCGGTCAAGTGATGAGATAAGACTCAAGGTAAAAGTAAGCACAATAGCTCATAAGAGGAAAAGTGAAGTATATTTAATATTAGATAATGGAGATGATGTGGCTACATTATATAAAGGGTATTTATACTTGAAAATATAGCGCTACCTTTTAAAAATGGAAAAGACTAAAGGGTATTGTGTAAAAGAAGTAAAATACAAGAAATGTAAAATGGTATAAATAAAAAATCAACAAAACTAGATGATTGGTGTTGTGGATGCTTTTACGTGGTTGTTTGAACATGTGGCTGGTGGCTAGTAGCTAGGATTTTGATAGAACATACAAAATTGTATGACTAGTCGAGCTATTGCTGAGTAGAGATGTCAAGCAAAACTGATGATCCTTATAAGGTGAACTCAGCTTAAGCATGATTTAGGTAACTTGGAATTAGGTTAGCCAAGTAGGTGATTGGGTGAGCTAAGCTACTGTTTAGATGCTCCTCAAGTTGGTAGTCAAAGAAGATCAATAGGCACAGGAAAGTTTGACTTAGATGAGGCAGAAGGTCGGTAGTCTAAAGTAGCTCAGACTCTTCAAGCACAGGTTGGAATGAGAGAATCAACTTGGCCATACTCTCACTACTATTTTTATTTAGTCTATGATTGAGTCTTTTCAATTTTTGGAGTCTTTTTAGTTATGTCTCTTTTATGTTATGTAAGCATACATAAATAAATAAAGGATGTGAGGAATCCATTAATCTTAAGACCTCATCAATAAATTCAAAAGGGAATTGAGAATTTAGATCACAAAAAGAAACCAAGGGAATTCTGTTTTAACTTTCTCTTTTACTTCCCATTGTATATGCATTGAATTGTGAGATATATACATCTAAATTGAAGTTGGGGGTAGGAAAGTTAGACATAAGTAGGAAGCTATGTGATTCTAAATGGACTTACATGATTTGATTAAATTAATTCTTTTCATGTACTTATAAGATAGTCTCTTTTTGAAAAGTTATATTAGTTTTCCTTTATACTCTATACCTCAAAATTTGAGTATGTTATCAACAATAAGGTTTGCATGAAAGAAAGTAAAAGGAAGTGATTAAGGCCTTATTTTGAAAGAAGTCTCTTATAAATAAGTTACAAACATTTCTCAAAACTTTGTAATCAATTTATGGCATATTTATGTTGTCTAGTTATGCTCAATTTAGGCATGTTTTAGAGGTTTAAAGTTAAGGAAATTTTTTGATTAGGTGTTAGATCTTAGTGTTTTTGGAAGTTGACCTGTATATATACACTATTCTTTTAAGGAATCAAGTGGTTTGTTAATATTTTATGAATCAAAGTGGCTATTGGATTTTATTGAATGTTCCCTGATTTATGCATGAAAAATGCTCCAAAAGAAAGTAAGAAAAGTTGAAAAGAAAACTAATGGGGATCAAGAAAAGTCATTGTATATCAAAAGTATGACCCTAGCACAAAAGAAAATGTAGTTAAGAAAAATAAAGGAAAAAAAAAAGGTTTAAAAATCCAAAAAAAGGATAATGGGCAAGGTATGAATGTTATTCAAAAGGTTTAGGAGGCGAAGTAAGGTATGATTTAGTTGTTACTCTCTATTTGAATTGCATGAGCATACTTAAGAGACTGTAACGCCCCAGAAGGGGGTTTGATAGTTTTGTCTAAAATTTTCATATTACGTGTGCACTCATATTATAAAAACTGCATTGCAAGTCAAAGGTTCTAAGGCTTTAACTAGTGAGTTTCTAAGGGTGCTTATTCATTTTACATATATCTGCTTAAATATATATATAAATATATATATATATATATATATAAGTGATCTAACATTCTACAATTACTAGAATCATAGAGAGTTAGAATTACTTACTAAACAATAAGAAAGGATATCTAAATTTTGACAATCATAAAGTTGCTAGATACTTTAAAAGTTTAATTTGACTATCCTACTTATTTTTCTAAACTTATCATTCTACTTCCTTAGCTCTATAAGCCCTATAACCAGCCACTTGGGGTTTTGATCTGTTGAAAAATCCGATTGAGCCTAAATTATAAAGTAAAGCTAGAAATATTAGTAAAAATGATTCCGTAAGTTCAAATTTAAGAAAATAAGAAATAAAATAAAAAAATATAAAAATTTCAAATTTTAAGTATATAACTCGTTATTTATCGAAAATACATAAAATACATAAAATGCATTCCGATAATTAACGAATTGTTAGAGATAAATTATATGTATACTAAAAATTATAGAATAACCTAAATAATATTTAGGAATATTTATTTGTACTATATATGAATTTACATGTAGGTAGAAATACGCGTAATTACTTAAAATACACGAAAGGTGATAAAATAATACTAAATAATTAAAGAAAATTCATAATTAATTAAAGAAAAATAAAAAAACATAAGGAATGATCCAAATTTGGGTCATGGTAGTTGGGGAAAATAAGCAAAAAATTAGTCAATTAAATTAAAACAACATAAAAGGCAAATTGAAAGAAGACAAAGGCAATTGTCTAATCAAACTAATGCACAATAATTCCCCAAGATCTCTATAAATACCCCAAATTTTTCAGAAGCTTATTTTGGATGTCAGGAAGCTTAGAAAATTGGAGAGAGGCGAAATTGAGAGTAAATTAGGGTTTTACAAAAATTTAGCAAAAATCTATGTAGTTGGGGCTTTTAAGGAGAACCTAAACCCAACGAGCAGCTGGGAGTGAATGGCCACCACCACCACATGGTGGTGGTAGTGCCCAGGTGGGCCGATACACCCATGACCACTGTCGGTGGCCGGAGCTACCTAAATCGGTAAGTTTGATTTCCAGCCTGATTTTGTGTAATTTTGTAAAAATAGTAAATATTCTTAGAAAATTATGAATTTTGTTATTCTGGAATATTTTAGTATGTAGTTTTTAAGAAAAATATTATTTTGATGAAAATATATCCCATGATATATGGTTCTTAAGAAAGTATGTAAAACCGAGCATGTTTTGGTTTAGAAATAAATGACTTTAGGAGTGCAGTTTTGAGCCTAAAATTTTTTTATAGACTACTTAGATGATATAGAATAGTGCTATGAAGCCCATTTTCAAAAATTAATTTTTGAAATTTTTAGATAATTTTTAGGCCTTAAAATGATGCATAAAATGGGTAATTTAAGGCTAATTAAGTAATTAAATGGGTAATTACTGATTTGATACACAATTATATGTTTTAGGATGTTGAAATTTAATAGAGTATACTATTTATAGCATTTGGAGTGTTAGATGTAATTATTAACATATTATGTAGTAAATATATAATAGGTAAAAAAATGAGAAATTTGAGTTAATTTGATAATTTAGGGTAGATGAATTTAGATATTTGGAATGTTATTTAATGTTGGGAGATGATATTTGAAGTGATAGGAATATTAGATGTATACATTTTGTACACATTAGGTGATAATGTGTAATATGTAATTATGAGAAATTAATAATTGGGAAAATATTGGTTAGAATTGATATTATGATAATAATAGGAATATACAATAAATCTAATAGGAAACTTAAATTAAGATAATTATATGAAAAATGTAAGATTTTCTTATAACGGAGGTAAATTCGGTAATTAAATTAGGATTTGAGTATACCATACGGACTAGAACATTAGTTAAAGACTAAAAATGATATTTAGGATATTCGAAGATAATACGATTAATTTCACATTATGAGTTAAAACGAGTTTCTATGGTTCGGGTATAGAACAGTACTTAAAAATTGAATTAAAACCTAATTTAGAAATCGATGCAGAAACTGAACCCGAACTTAGCCTCAAATCTAGAATAATTGTAAAAGATTTGAGAACTTAGATAATTGGACATATTAAACCCTAAACAAAAGATAACAATAAGAATTATAGGATAAAACTAACCTATAATAGATATATGAAAAACTAAAACCACGTTTGTGTTATAGGGATGATCGGTGATGGCCTGAGCGAGTGGGACCTCGAGTGAGTGAGCGAGGAGTCTAGGTAAGTTGGGATTAATACCATGTTGTATTTTGGAGGCTTGAAATTGTATTTGATTGTACTTGTTTTGATCTGATGATATGATTTTTGATTTGCTGCTTGGCTTGTATTGTATGATTTGTATGAAATGATTGATCACCCTAAACTGGACTTAATCAAAAATACGACTTATAATCATAATTGGACCTGCATGGCAACCCATTAGGGGAAACTTAGGATTCTCTGGCCAAATACTGACTCTTTCGAAAGGGATAGCACTAAATAGCATAATGAGTCCTTTCTTCATCCTTAGTCGAACTAAGTGATAGGTAAGGAGGTCACGGCAAGGGTAAAGTTAATGGTTCGAAGGTAGTCGCGGGAGGAGAGGTGTCTCCAATGCACAAGCTTAGGTTTGGTCATGAGTTATCGTATTAACGGCAACTCCTCAATCCGGATTAGAGCAAGTGTAATTTCTCTAATCTTACGACGGGCCGGACAACATCATGTGATGGCATTTGCTTAAACACGCATTGTACCAAATGATTTGGTTGATAACCTTGTTTGTGTCTATGGTATAGTTTTAAGTCCTCCATCCTAACTTACTGAGCTGTAGTTGCTTACATCCTTATAGACGTCGTTGCACGTGTTGGCCAAGAAGCGACTTACAACTACTCTGAAGCCAGCAATTGTTGGATCTTGGAGAGTGAGGAAAAACATTTGAAGAACAGATATATATTTTTAAGGTCTAAGCTCTTATCTTAAAATTTTTCATTTCTGAATAATGTATTAACTAGGAAATAGATTACAGTGAAACGTTGTAAACGTTAATTATAATAACTGAATTCTAGTGTATATATATATATATTTTTGCTTTCTTAGGTAAATGATTTATTTAAATTACGAACTGTTTACTTCAAAGCGGGTTAGTTATGGATGCCTTGTGTAGATCAGGTCTAGGATAGCAGTTGTAAGGCCAACTTCTATCTTAGAATGGTTTACACGGCGGGGCTATTACAACTCTCTTGCTTTGGGGCATGACAAGCTCAATGGAGCACTTTATACTTAAATCCTAGCATAGCCCCAGTTTTGTAAGACCTATAAAAGAGACTATTAAGGGGTAAGATACATCCAACTTTATGAGTAACATTCCTACCTTACCATTAGTCAATAACAAGTAAGTTATTTATCAAACATATGAATGCATATACAAGTATATACAATGTCAATAGTGTATGTATTCGGCCGGTAATTGCATATAGCAAGGTTTTATACCTACCATTGCTTAGGTTAGGAAGTATTTAAGCATATCAGGACCTAAGTATCCATGTCCAATATGAGTTCTCTTAGTAATATAAGCACCCTCATTAGTAGATATGGCTCGGCTTTAAGCAGAAGGTGACACTCCTTAGAGTTAAGTTGCTCCCAAAGGTTAAGGTAAGAACATATCGTATGAATATATCATATGATAAACAATCACAACATATAATATTAATATAGATCCATCTATGTATGATCTCTTGCTCTATTGCGTAATGCTGATGCCCTTTAACTTATGCAATAGGATGCAATGTATGTTTAGTTTAATTAAAGGCTAAATATTTATTAATCTAGATTTATGGGGTGACTAAGAAAATATATTTTAGACACTCTATTATCTTGAGTTATGATGAAGCAAACAAAGATGTTCAAAATATCTTAGGGTATTTTGCAAGCAAGAGTCATCCAAAGTAAGCACATATAAGTTCCCATATACCCTAACACACAACAAGTTCAATTATCAAATACAGTTAGATGGTGTACTAACTATAAGCACAAAATAGAGTAAAATAGGGGGAGGTATACTCACTCTACCATGGAATCTAATAGTCCCAATAATCCTTGATTGCATTAAACTTAGAATCCTTATCACCTAAAAAATACATTTAAAATATATAAGTATTCTGCTTGTACTAGCTACCTAGGCTTTCTTGCTTTAGATCATCGTTTTAACTGTTTTCATATTTATAGCATAGTTTGTTCATTTTAAATCCATTTTTAGTGATCTTATAGTTTTTTTTTCATCATTTTCAAGCGTTCTTTCATTTGATGAGATCATTTTTGGGCTTTTAGGTTAGTAAGGTTTCGGTTTGGGCCTTATAAAGTCGTAGGCTTAAAGGGTGAGTTTAGTCACTTTAGGGTTTGGGTCTAGTTTTAGGGTTTGGGTCTAGTTTTAGGCTTTAGGCTTAGCTTTTGATCTTAGGTCTTACACTTAATATTTTGGGCTTTCTTTTAAGTATTTTAAATGAACTTGTTTGCTTAAAACTTTAAATTTCCATCTTGGGCCTTAGTGTTGCTCTTATGGGCTTAAATGGGTTCTTTTCTTAAGTTCAAGGCTTTAACTCATTAAGAGGCTTATTGTAGATGTCTTAGATGGGCCTTAGGGTTTAGTGGACCTCTTGAATAACTTATTGTGGGCCTTTTATTATAAGGTCTAGATTTGGTCATCCTCTTATTTAGGTCTTAAACTTAGGTCTTTTAGGGCTTTTTCGGATTAACTTGCACTTTAGGGCCTTAGGCCTAAACTTACTTGTCTTTTTGGACTTAATCCTAACCTTAGCCCTAAGTTTAGTCTACTTTACCCAACTTTACAGATTTGGTCATGATAATTAAGGTGGCCTTTAATACCATTTTTAAGTCTCTAATCACTAACTAAGCTAGTTTAGGGCCCTAGCTTTTCATTAACTTACTCAACTTGGTTGATCAAATCTTAGACCATACTTAACACTAAATAATAATGTTATTAAGCTAATAAATTAAAATTTAAAGATTTGAAGCTTTCATGAAAGTGGCAGCTAAGGTGGGGTTTTGAGGGTTTTCCTTCACACATCTTACGTACTACTTGTTTTAATGTTTTTCCTTCATTTTAGTTATGTTTTCTACTAACATAAGTTATATATTTATCAAATATGAAGAAAAGGCATTTGCAATGCCCTAAGGGAGGTAACGGCATATACTTAAAACAAGGGTTATAGGGTTCTTCTTTGATGATTTATTACTAAGGCTCATTGACTATCACTTACACTACATGTTGATGTTACTACCTAGTTTAGTTCATGCATTATTCTAACTTAACTTTCATTGTACTTTCTTAAAACACTAAGTTATATATGTACTAAGTAATATAAGAGTCTAGAATGTAAGGAACCATCATGAATCTTAAGGAAAAATAAGGAGTTCAACTTAATATGTACTTAAGTTAGGTGTAGATGGCCTCCTTTTGTATGTGTGCATGAGAGTGTATGTGTGTGTGACCAACTAGAGGAGAGAGAGAGGGTAGTGTGGGTCTTGGTGGTTTAGTAAGGTGGTGATGGAGTTAGAGTGGCCGATGGTGATGGTGAGTGGGGTAGCTAGTGGAGTGAGGTTAAGAGTGTTTTTAGAGTGAGTTTTGGGAGAGTTTTTTTCTTTTTTTTTTATAGAAATCAACCTTCCTAATAGATCACGTGTAGCTAAGCTAGAGGACCCATAGCCTCATCTAAGACAAGAATTCCTATTCCGACCTCCATGATTTACTCTACCGTTGACCTGAGTATCGAGAGCTCTCATGTACCAACATTGTCTTTAGAACTACTAAGCAAACATGCCGACCCTCCGAGTAAGCATGCTTACCTGCTAAGTAGCAGTACCATAATCCTAAAAACATTCAAGCATACCGGCCTCAACAACTATTTGAAGTTGAGCTTAAACCAATCAAGATCCAACCCCAGTTCAAGGAGAATATTCATTAGTGACTAATTGGTCGAGGACTAACCTGATCTAGATCAGGTCAACTCTAACTGCATACCCTCTTTTTTCCTCATTTCATTTAAGTTATACTATACTTTAGAGCGACTAGCGACTAGCGACCATGCAATACGTATCTTGTAGCACAACATTCCAAAAGGATTATGTACTTTTCCATATAGAATATCATTGTCTTTTTTTTTTTTTATCCTTTTTAGTATCATTCATGTATCCTAATTGTAAATTACTCTTTTGTCTTTTTCATGTATGCTTATAACCCTAGTAGGGCTTGTATAAATACCCCATTTGTTGTACACAGATGTAACTCTTTTGATTGTCAGAATATATAAGTTTCTCGTTTGAGCAATCCTAATGTTCTCACATACCCTTAACACTTATTTATACCCTTTAGTAAGGAGTAGTGGCGAGTAACCCTATAGTTTAGATCAGTACGTTATATTCTGTGGATTGTAGGCCGAGTATGATTGATTGGTATGTCATATCCAGTCAGTAGCTACCTGGACTTTTGCTACCTTTCTTATTTTCCTTTTAGTTCGTTTACGTTATGGTACTTCTCTGTGTGTTTGACCCTAGAGATGCATCAGTTTTTTAGAGTGATTTGTAAGGAATGTTGTGTGTAGAAAATGAAACAAAAATGAGAGAGAGGTTTGGGGGAGAGTGTTGGGTTGTGGGGGTAGTAGGGTACAATGGTCGGTGTAAGGGAGAGAGGGAGGGAGGATAATTTGGGCTTAAATGTGATAGGGAGTACATAGTCCCAAATGGTACTCTTGTACCATTTTTGCTTTTTCCCATTTTAGGTAGTAGTTTGTCCCCTAAAGGACATTGCTCATTTTGGGTAGTGGATTGTCTAGATACTTTCCTATCTAACTTTGCTTCCGATTGGCATTTAAGGTTTTAGGAGTTTGCATTAGGGTTTTGGAGCATAACCTCTTAAGTTCAGGATTAGTTATCTTGCCAACACTAAGGGTATCTTTTGGAATAACTTATTAACTTCTAGCCCTGTTCTAGGAAATTTGCAAGGTTTACAAAGATCGATAAAGGAGAAGTATATATGCGGGCTAACTAATTAAACACCGAGACCTCTTACTTAGTCTGAAATGTTAGACTTGGCTTCAAACTTCATAAGCCTAACCTAAATGAGAAGTTAACTTTTCTAGGCATTGATTCTTGAATTAATTACATTGATTTTGATTTTTGAGCACTTGATTTAGTAGAAGTGAAACAATTTCAACAATCACTCCTAAGGATGTTGCATCATGTTGAGTACATACAAATTTTGTGCTTTCAATGGTATAGCGTACTTTCAATCATATGTGAGCATTAAGGAAGTTTGTGCTTATCTTATTATTTCTGAAAATTTTAATCTTCTCTTGCTTACTTAAGGAATAGCAAGGTTCTAAAGTTGAGGGTGGTGACCACTGCTCAAAATACATAATTTTTTCTAACTTAAAACTCTCATTTGTGCATAAATATAACAAAAACTTATCAATTTTACATGAAATTAGAGTTTATGCACAAAATTGATCAACTTATGTAAAATTAGAAAAAATGCATGAAAATAGATTAATTTTAGAAGAATTTGATTGATTTTATATCATATGTGCAAGTGTATAAGGGCTACTATGGTCATAGTAGCCCCCATTGTTTGATTAAGGAGGTTGAAATAAAGGGAGCTAGTGAATTTAGCCTACCGATAGATTGATATGCCTTGAAGCATTAAGGATAGAACAATTTCTTCGATAGATTACTAGAGAGGCTGGCTTGGTGAACATAATGTGTAAGGATGGATTCATGCATATTAACCGATCGTTTTATATATGTATTATAAAATATAATATATAATGTGCTACTTCAATGTCTCACATGACTAGAATATAGTTCCTACTATTTTTCTGATTATAATGTATTTTTCATGGATTTTATGGAGTATAAATTGTTGATAGTCAGTTTTCATCCACATAGTTTGATAAGCATTGATATAACTTCGTTTACTTGTCCATTTATCTACCGACAGGCCAAATAATCTATATTCTCGACTTATTGCCGAATAATTGACACTCTCAGCATTTCGCCGAGTAATACAGATCATTCTTGATTTGAATTCAAGTTCATGGTGCGAACAATTGTCATAAGCATGGTTATATTATATAGCTGTCTATTCTCCTTATATTTTAGGAAAGATGTCTAATCAAGAAGCTTCTATAGTTATTTCGATAGCTGCTACTTTAGACATAAGAATCTTCTATAAATATAGGAAAGAAACTTTGTAAGAAACATCTGATAACTCTTAACCTCTTCACTTTACTTTTCTCATTCTTACTTATTGACTTAGGCATTGGGGTAGTTCTTTTGTAAAATGTATAGTTTTGTATTTTTGTACATGCTTATCTTTATTTTATTCATGGGCCCAATTCTTTAAGGTTTAAGGCTTTGTACATTATTTATAGTTTTGTCATTAGGGTTTAGGATGTACTATAGATAGTAATATTTGTAACAATATGGATATAATATAGAAAATCAATGAAAACCCCCCTTTGAGTCTATTCTCTTAGAAAGCTCTCTCCTACCAGCTCTTATTAATGCCTTTAGCAAGGATTGTGGTGGCTAACCCTATCACTCGAACCGGTGCATCACATTCGGTGAGTTTTAGGTCATATAGAGTTTAGTTGGTGCATCATATCCGGTTAGGTGGTTCATAGATTTGCTAAAACCTTCACTAAACCCACTTTATTTTCATTCCTTCAGTAGGATCGGACTTACCTCAACAGCTGGCCTTATCTGTCCTTGGTACGGTTTGTATCATCTTGGTATTAGAGCTCAAGTTCCAGATAAGGCTAAGAGTTTTAGGCATTGTATCTATTCTATTTTGTGTTTGAGTAAGTGCTTGCTTATTGGGTTTGTTTAGGATATCAAGGATTTGTTTACTGGGTATTAGTTTGGTTTCAATTGATTTTCTTCAAGTGGGGTTAGTGAAAATTTGGATTACAGTTTCTTTACATTGTAAATCCCATAATGAATATATATATTAAAGAAAAGGTTAGGAATTCTAATATGGGTTGTTTGCTGAGATATGATTTTTCAAGTTGCTTAATGTGTTATCCTGTCTTAGTATTGTGATAGTGGCTGAGAAAGTACTATTATGTTTGCTAAATTGAAAAGGCCAAGTGTTTAGTTAAGATTGTGTATGTTTGAGCTGATTTGACAAGAATAGTTGTTGTGCTAAATTTGAACTTTGTTGAGCTTCTAAGCTGAACTGCAGATCTAAACTATTGAATTAAAGTTGTGCTGTACTACTTAGTATGCCGAACTGAGTAATTCTAATAGCCAGATTGATTTCTAAATTGGATTATCTTGTTCAAACACTTATCGAGCTATACTTGAAGTTTGTTAAGCTCCTGTGACGTATTGAGCTTAATTGAGTGAAAGAGTCTGAGATATCAAATTGAAGTGCCCAAACCGAGCTGTTGTGAGATTTTATTTTATCGAGTTGAAAATCCTTCCGAGCTGTTGCAATCAATAAATTTTCGAGGTAATGTTGTCCTACTTTGAGTTAAACTAAGTGGCTACTATTCCTCCCTGAGCTACGGAACTGTTGCAATTGTTATTCTAAATTGAAGAGTTATTTGAGCTCCTAGTGCATAAGTGGCCGAGCTGTGTTATTTAAAGGCTATCGAATTGCGTTTATGAAATTTATTCGAGTTGACAAATAACTTGCTAAACTCTGAAAAGAAAAGAATTACTGAGTTGCACAATTGATTGTCTGTATTACGTTTCTTTAGTGCTCATCCCCTCTCTGTCCCTTTCCTTTGAAATAAGGCTTTATCGACTTTGTTTGTCCTGGTAAGTCAAATAAAGAGAGGAAGTCAACCTTCTTTTCCCTTTTACTTTATACCCCTAAAGTTCTTTGGAATCAATTTCATCACAAGAAAGCTCTAAGGGGCGTTCTCCTAGAATCGCTTTCAGGCAATCACATTCTATTTAGATAGAAGAATTACACCATGAATGGTGGTACAAGAGATCTAGTAAGCACCTTAGCTTGACTACAAGCGAGAGGAAAGACACTACTCCTATTCTGCTAATAGTTACTCGCATAAGAAAGAACTAGGCTTGACTACAGGAACTACAGCAAAGGACTTCTTCTTAAGAAGATGGATGACCGAACTAACTCGAAGGATTGTAAGGTCAGAAGATTGCCTTGCAAAGAAAAGAAAGTTGACTTACTTGACACTTTAAAGAAGTTCAGAGAAGAATTCACTACTACACTTATTCGTTTAGCAGATTCCCCGCTTTTCTTACCTTAATCGGAAGATAGATCGAAGAGAAGGGCCCGTTTAGGCCTTCTAAATGCGTTAAATGATAGTTCTTTTGTCTCACGCAAAGTCAGCAACTTTCTTTAAGGGGAAGCAGATCGATCAATGAGGGTTAGTGGTTCTCTTGACCTTAATTAAATTAAAAAATAGTATACCAATATCAAGTATCAATTGGTTAACTCTACGCATAAACGGCTACTGTTAGAATAGCTACTCTTCGAGCAGGCATCTAGGATGATAGTGTTCCGACAACCAAGGCATAGCAGCTCGGGCAGTCATACGGCTAGCGAGATAGTTCAGTTTGATTAAAATCCGTGATGTGAGGGATAGCATCGAGAGTGGTCTTGTAATGAGAAAAGTAGGAGTTTAGTGAGACGGGATAATTCCAAGCAAGGTAAGGTAATGAAATTGTTACTGCGGGGATGAGAGGCTCCTTTCCTC